>SRMA01025549.1:44468-125177 GCA_007224835.1 Danionella cerebrum
ATATATATATATATATATATATATTCATTCATTCATTCATTCATTCATTCATTTTCCAACCTCTTTATTCCCTTTTGGGGACAGGGGGGTCTGCCAAGCTCCAGCGCACATTGAGCGAACATTCCAAAAAATAAAATAACAATTCAGAGATTTATTCTCACCATCCAGAGCCCTCAGCATTATTACATCAGCTTCTTTGAATATATTTATGACCAGGTCTTTCTTTGCCACTAGTGCTGCAGGGAATGTAAAAGAATCTCACAGCTTGAACTCTTTTTACTGGATATGTGAAACACCTGTTGTGTAGTATAGCCATCTCATATATGTTTTCAATTTAATTTTCATTGTCTTGAACTCCCCCTATTACTCATAGAAAATGGCAATATGAGAGATTGTACTTTGTAATGTATATTTTCCTCTGATCTCCACAAGAAGAGATCTCCACTCCTCTGATCAGTCATCACAAACAAATTTACACTTATTAGTGTTAGTAATAGATTTCACTTATCATTTATTCATGCCCTTACATCGGAGAATAAGCCAGGAGAACAGTGGTATGTATAAACACCAAATAGAGAAGGTATTCTGAAGAACAAGAACTGTAAGGACTGGGGTTATATTTTAAAATAATTCAGTCTTGCTTTTTATATTTTGGTATATTTGATGATGTTTTAATAATTGTAATAATTACAAATACATTATTTAGTATAACTGTTACACTATAGGAAAGAGGATGAAGTAGATTTCTGCATACAATGTTTGATGTTTATTTAAACAAAAAGATTACAGAAGAGAGATGGTTCTTAATAACAGCAAGTCTCGTCAAATCTGCATCAGTAGCTCTGACTGGTCTCCCTGAAAAGCCCCCAAAAGACATACTTTCACTAACATAACACATCAATAATGATCAATACAATTTTTTTCACATGTGTAACTCAAAATTATCACCTTTATAATGGTCATTTTAAAAAGATATTTGCATGTTAATAATTTAGGTTGCTAATGAAAAGATTCATATGTATGTTTTTGCTGCATTTAATTTATTCAAACACATAGTTATTTAAACACATGCATGAATGCCAAACAAAATATAGATTAAAGATAACAGTTATTAAAGCCATCATAGAAAGGCTAAGGGGTTCATTTCGAAAACTTACACAAAGCAAACAAATATTGCAAGTTGAGCAGCATTTTAGGTAATAGTGCAAGAAGTCACCAAACGGTGCTGAATGCCGTCACAAATTAGAATTTTTAAAAACATTTGTTTTTATGATCACTCCGGTGATCCTACTCAGCACTACTTCCAATAAACTCACCTGTACAATTCACCTTTATTCCTGCAGTTGTTGGAAACTTACCTGTTGGGTTACTTCACTTCCAGCTCTCTCACATTTATTTATTTTTACATTTTATTCAAATTCAATAAACTCAAATTCAACAAAACAAAATGGCAGCACATTAAAAACACATGACTTTTCAGAGGAATATTTCTTTTATTTTTATTCTTGCTCAGAATTATTTTCAAAGAATTGTTTTTTATAAAACCACAAAAATAAGTACAAAAATAAATAGCAATTTTCAACACTCAATTTCCAAACATCATTTTACCACAAACAAGGATTGATCCATTTTACAATGCTAACTTAAAGGAACGCTCCACTTTTTTTGAACTCTTCCAAAGTCATTTTAATCTACTCAGTCTACATTTAAGCCATTCTTTGTGTCTGCTGACAGAACTTTTAGCACAGTTGAGCATAGATTATGGACCTGATTACATCAGAATAAATTTGATACATATCGATCATAAACTTTCTTTTTGGTAGTATGTTGTTTACCAAAACTAAAACTAAATTTTAGGTTATTTTTAGGCCACTGTCTATGCACTGTACTCTCATTCTAACGTAATAATCAACTGTATATTTAACATATTTAGCAACATTTGTCAGGAAAATTCACAAAATATTTGGTGCAAATCCTGAACCAAATTGGAATAAAATATTGAGTCCAGCTGTTGGTGCAAGTGTTGGGCTTCAGCTACCACAACCCTTTACAATTCCCATAACTATGGCTAAGACCACAAAGGTAATTCAGCTACTAAAACATCTGGAAGCTACACCATACAACTTTTCATTCACACTGAAAGTTATCCAACCAGAGACTAATTTCAGGCATTGAGTTCTATAGAAAATGGGATAATAGTTCGTAGAACTACCAGCCACGAACAACACATCCCCTTCAAAAAAGTGAAGTGTTCCTTAAATCCATCATGCAAACTTCTGCCCAAATGGAAACTTGAACCTACTGGATTCTGAGAAGTGTCAGGAGAGAAATATTTGCATTTTCCAAACAAATTGCAGCAGCTGAAAAGCTATATTACACCTCTGAGTCTTATGTAGGAAATCCATTTCAGACACAAATGTTTAACCCTTTCTTGAGCATGAAGATAAGCAAGCAAATTTCTTGCTTGACGATAAGCAAGTGTCTACTGTGCTTATCGTCTTTGAAGACAATGATTCACACTTGATTATTTACCTCAATCTAGGATTATAGTCACAGATATGTTAAGATGTAAGACAACTATATCTTTGGAATAATGTTTGACCCAAACTGAAGCACATCTTTGAATATTCATCAAACACAGAGAGAACATGTCATACTCCTTTACATCAAGAGGTGTTTGGGAAAATAGTAGCTGGTAGAAGCAGGTGGAACAGCTTATGAGTGAAAGTAATGAAAAACTCAGTCAACATCAGTTCAAACTGTTTTCCTTTCAAGTTGAAATTCATCTTTAGCATCTGTGTTTTTAAAAAATACCCTTGAATTGTTGTGATATGTCTAGGTAGAATTTCAAGTACTGATATCACTGACAGTAGTTAAGTCAACATTTTCTCATTTGAAAAGCTTATTTGCAGCATGCAAACAATGTTTTGGATGTCATTTTGTGTTTTAGCCTGATGGGCCACCCGACCCCTCCTCCAATCACAGTCACAATAAAGTCAGTAGGGTTTATTCATCTAGATTTCTTGTTGAAACTGAGTTATGATCTCTGATCAGTGATTTCCCTTTAAGGCCACTCAAAATACCTTATGAGTCCCTAATGCATTTAGATAAAATGAGAAAGGGGATGTGCATGGATACAGGAGATACATATTTAATGAGATATTGTTTCTTTTTTCTCCTGAACAGGTGAGATACAGCTAAGTCTGGCCTACATTCAAATATGTTCTATAGACAAACAACAATCTGGATGTTTGTATATGGTGCATTCGCCATTATGCCTGGTTATATGACAAAAAATTATTGAGTGACAAATTGTTACACTAGTACGGTGGTTCTTAAACTTTTTGTGGTTGATCCAACTTTAAACCTTTAAAAGTATCTGGGTATCCCCATTTCCATCCCCCATCCTTCACGAAGTTCCCTGAACGCCTACCCCACCAAAGACTACCAAATACTTTCATTTTTTTTTTATTGATAGACTTGGAGTGAAAATGACCTACATCTTTTACACTCCTCGGGCACACTCCCCACTTTGAGAACCACTGCACTAGTAAGTGTGCTGTTAACATGACATGGCAATATGTTTAACTCACATAATTCAGAATATATTGGTCACAATTCTCTGTCAAATATTGCACATCGTATAAAGAGCCTAAAGAACTTGGCGGACTAAACTCCTTTTCCACAGAGTGCCGTTATTCTAAGACATAAAATATTAAAACACACGCACATAAATTAACATAAGTTATTTTTAGTAGTATTGAAATATTCTGATAAAACTGAAAAAGTCACTTAATTTGTGAAACTGCACTTAACACACAGCTAAATTTACCTGACAATTGATACTCTCTGGAGATTGTGTTGGTTGTTGAATACATGAATTTACGAATTACAAAATAATGGTAATAATAATATCTATATGATATAATCCTCATCTATGATGGTCCGGCAACCTTTCCATTCGGGAAGCTGGAGGGAAAATCTCATTTCACAGTATTTTCTTTGTGTGTGTGTGTGTCCGCGCGTGTGATTACATTTACATAATCAATGTTTACCAAGTTGTATCTTCAGAAATCATATGTTGCTCATTTTATATTGATTTACTAAACTGACCCATGAAAAAAATATATTTCAGTCAACAAACCTCAACATTATATTCCTTGATTTACTAAAATAAACTGGCTCTTGGGAGACTATTAGAAGTGCACTCTACACTTCACATTAAAAGCTTTTGGTAAAAAGCTCAATTGTGTGTCCTATTTCACAATAGGACATGTTTAATGATAAACTAATAAAATATTTTTTTATTATACTGGTAAAAGTATTTTTGTAAAAGTAAACTATGAGCATATAATATCTTTTGCAGCTATAACAGCTTCTACTCTTATGAGAAGGTTTTACAAGGTTCTTTTGGAATTCAAATTCTTCCAGAGGAACAATTGTGATGTCAGACACAGATGGGGGTGTTTTTGTTTTAATGTATCCTAAAGGTGTATTTAATGTATTCTACTGGGTAAATGTTACTGTAGGTCACATGTTTCTACAATGTGAAAAGAATAGAAACATGTTTTATCCCATGTTTTAATGGAGGCATGTTTTACTTCACTGTAACTAATGCTTTGCAGTGCACTTGGTGATGTACAGCTTGGATGCAGATTTATGGCCGCAGAAACCAATACTTTGGATTTCTTTACTCAACGTATTAGGCTTCTGTGAATGCCACATGAAGCTTAGAGGTGTTTAGCAACTAACACCAAACATTGGTAACATCAGGAAATCCATGACTTTTGAGCGGCATCCAATCACAACACCATCCTGCAATTCATCAAGCACTTGAAAAATAGTCAATTCTTTCTAATAAACTCTGTATTTATGAAAATAAATTAAATGAATGAGAAAGACAGAAATAGTCAAAATAAATAGGAGCAAAAAGAGATATTGTGAACTACAATTTGGAAATATGGCTTTGCTGTATTTTTCAAAATAGAAAAAGTTATGGTCTATGCACGGTAGCATTGGGACAATGGTTCAAACATGACTGAAACTCATTACCGGGAGCTGTTACTGTTACCCAGACAACAAGGTCTATCTTCTGAATGCTAGGCCATCCTGACACTTGGTGTGGTCTTCATTAAACTGGAATATCCTTTACAAGCGCAGAAGTTATAAAACATTTCAAATGTGGTCAACTGATTCAAATCAAATGCTTTTGATTCTCACGTAAAAAGAACTCTCTCGCGTCTTTCTCTAAAAAGAAACACAGGTTCTTTGAAAGCTAGGCTTTATATATTGATCCACAACAAAAGATTCAGATATCTTCTCAATACAGCAGACTTTTCAGGTTCTTTTTGTAGATATGAATCCATACAATGTCTTTGTGTGGTAAGTGTAGGTGAGCGAATTATGCTTTTTTGTTCTGTTTTGTTTCACTTGCAAAAAAATGGTTCTGTTTCTCTCTATATAGAACAGGATTTGTTAAACTTTTAAAGCCATTTTTATCTACCCTATTTGTATTGTTACTTGAAGAACTGATTGCTTGACGTACATTTTTATATGTACTTTGTTTAGCTTCTCGATGCATTGTGATATTCTTGGCTGCTGCCATCTTTTTCATTGCAGCGGCTCGAGCACTTGCAAGCTTAGGGAACTGTTTGGTGTACAGAGCTGAGGTGTACTGTAGTTCGGGTGTAATCAACCTTTGACAAAGCTGACGAGTGTCATTGTCTAGCCCGGGCCGGAGGTTATATCCTTGAATAACTGCTGCGCCATACTGAAATGGTTTCAGTGAAGAATCCCGAACCTTTGCAGGATCCACTGCTTCTCCGCCCTGTAAACAAATTTGCTCAAGCTTCCTCCTTTTCCTTCTTAGAAGTTGTACTTCCTGTTGAAGGTTTGTTAGACCTAGTTCAGAGTCAATGCGTTTCCAGAAGGTGTCATTAAAGTGCTGATATAATCGCCAGTCAAGTGAATTCCATTCTTTTGTCCGCTCTTTGGTTTCTGAGCTCATGGGTCTGCGAGAGCGTTCACTGCGACTATTGAGACGAAAAGATGAAACATCATCCAGTGACCAGCAGAGGGCATGTTTTAATAGAACTAGGGATTCATCAAAATACTCTGAGATGAGAATTAGCGAAAAGTCACGTTCAATGGCAGCAATGATTTCTGAGCTTCGTCTCTTTAGCTCCGTATCGTTCTGAGGCGCTGTGGTATCCAGACCGAAGTCAAAGGTCAGTATGTTTTGTGCATAGTGGTTATTAGGAAGGGATGAGTTGTAGGTCCACTGACCCTTGATGAAGAACTCGTCAAGGCTTTTGACAACACGAAATGCTGGAATGGCTTTGTAGTAAACAAACAGGGATTCCATCATTGCCACCGGATTACGGAGAATAGAGAAGTAGAATGTGTCTTTAGGCATGAGTTTCTTCACCTGAAATATTAAGCAAGAAAATATAAACTTACTAGAGCTTATATTTACTGAATAAAAAATATTGTTTTCACATAAAAAAAGGTTGGATTAATTCAAGATTATTATTCAAGTCAATATTTGACCTGGATTTATTAGCAACAATCTGTTCTTAGTTAAAGCAACACTATGGAGTTTTAAGCCTTCAAACTTTATTTTCAAAGCCAATGTGGTGGTAGAGCAGCATTCATTCTAACCCTAACTATGTAACTTTTTAGCTTTGGGTAGTAACCACTGCACAAAAAGAACTAAAAGATTTTTAGAATGTCAGGTCATCATTCCACCTTCAAAAGATGAAGAAGATAAACAAAGTTGTGACTGACAGAAAACCCAAAAGGGATTGTTAGGAATTCACTCTTTTCCACCGCCACTGAATCCCTCAAGACCCTACATTAATCATAAGTGAACACCTACCTTACTTCCTGCACATACTTATCTCTTTCCCTCTACCCGATTGTATGATTTAGGGAATTCAAACTCCTTCCGTGTACCTGGAGTGACTCAATAATCATCAATTACCTCCCTACGCACTCCGGTGATCCTACTCAGCACTACTTCCAAAAAACTCACCTGTACAATTCACCTGTATTCCTGCAGATGTTGGACACTAACCTGTTGGGTTACTTCACTTCCAGCTCTCTCATATTTAAAGTTCCTGTGACTCTGATAAAATCAGAGGACAAACTATGGTTATTATCGACACTGTCATGAGCTGAAAAAGGAGAAGGGAAGGCCCACTGTTGTTACTACTTTAAGAAAAGAAAAAAAAATTATTTCTTATGACAACTTTGTTTCCCAAACCTTCTGTTGATGCCTAAACACAATGTTGCAACAGTTTTCTTGTAGCTCAATTAGTAGGGCATTGCAGTGCAAAAGCTATGGACTCAAACCCCAGAGAACGCAAGAACTGACAAAATGTGTTAGTTGCTCGAAATGTAAGTCACTTTGGGGAAAGGATGCGTCTACTAAGTGCATATATGTAAATGTAACGCCGGTAGTTAACAATTTATCTTAAATGTTTCCACAATGACCAAAAAGTTATAGGCAGATCTCTCTTATGTCTCTTCATTTTCTCTTTGCCTCCTTTCCCGTTCTCTGCCTAGTGTTTACATCTCCTGTCACTGTGTTTTCCACTCCCGTGCATACAAGTTTCTGCACGTGCTCTTTGTTTATGTTTGCTCTTCATACAGTTTATACAATTGACCAGACATTCTCCACACTGTTTGGTGATTGCTCTCTTGCTACAGCAATGCAATTCTTCCTGAGACTCTTAGTTTAAATCCTGTTAATTTTCTAGAGCTGTTGCTGTATATTCTACTGTTTAGTTAGTTATTTCTCTCCTCTGTTTGTATTTCATTTAGGTTTTTCCCAAGAAGTTTTATGTTTTGTTTTATTTTTCGAAATAAATTGACCATCAATTTTCTGCATCTGAATTATGCTCCATTTTCTATTACCAACAGGGGCATGCCTGTAACAGGATCATTTGTCATTTTTGGTGCGTTTATGATATGTTTATAACAATACATGCAAAATAATAACAATCTTCTGTATGTCTCTTTACCTTTTTTAGATTTTAAGGGGAACTCACAGGCAAAAGTCAGGTATTGTTGCTTAAGAAGGAATTATTTGAGTCTATACAAATATTATGGGGGACAGAATTGTACCCCCTGGTGATTCTGATCTCTCAGGATGTCATTAAGATTTTGAGGCTGATGTTAAGCCACTCAAAGCTTCGGCTCCATAGATTTAGGTCTGAAGACTGCCTAAGCCACTGCACAAAATTAATGTGCTTCTTCTTGGAAGGGTCTCACCCAAGATTCCATCCCTTTGAAGGGATTGTCCTGTCCCAGAAAAAAAAGCTTTAATTTTGCCACCATATTTGACAGTGAACATGGAGATACTGAGTATTTACAGATTTGATAAACAAGTTACAGATTGGAGGATTAAAACAAGCCATTTGCAGCAAGCTATCAATGTAGAGCTTTGTATGTTCTGAGGAGAGAATTGCTGACTCTCTGAAAAGGAAAATAGGCTTGGTACTACAGGGGATGTAGGACTACAAGACCTTGTGAAGGTATGAAGGTTCTGATCCTGTGACAGTTCAATTCTGGCAGTCTGGCAGCCAGAAGAGCATTGCAGTAATCTAGCCTAGATATGACCACTAAAATGTGTTACCAATGGCCTTCTTTGTGACTATCCCAAGCGTTTCATTGACGAGATCCTTCCCAAGATATTTACTGTTTTCATGATGATAACTGAAACTCCACAAGGTAGGATCTTGTATGCAGACACAGACAGAGAGAAAGTGACAGTTATTTTGCATTTCTGACTTTCTGATAAGCTCCCCAACTGGATTTTGTAATTTAATTGATGGGTTACTTAGATTTTCTCAATTTAAGAGAACCATCACAGCCAATTACTAGTATTTAAAAAAAAAAAACATCTAAGGATGATTCATTGGGTTAAAAAACTTATTTCGCTCACTGTGTATCAATAATGGTTAGATAAAATGTATTTCCAAATCTTTCATTTTGGACAACCGAATGCAAAAAAAATGCACCATTATTTCTTTCAATATAAACTTTAAATTAGTTGCTTTTGCAATCTTGGAGATTGCATTAGTTCCTATTATTCAGATTAACAAAACAGAATTAAACCTTATCCTAAAATCACATCCAGCTTAGCCCAAGTGCCTTCCCAGAAAGCACTTTCTAAGCAATCAATGCAAATGTGTCGTAAATCAATCAAATCTGGACTCGTCTACTTCCATCTAGAATTGGGTGCCCAGTCTTCCTCTGGAAATTAAATGAGTCGGTTGGTTTCAGTGATTTATGGGCTTGTTCATGATCTATGGATGTGCCAGGTTAGAATTTACCCTACTGTGCATGTTACAATGCCTATTGTATAAATAACTGTATAATCATTTAGTTGATTTTGCTACAAAATCGGCTCACATTCTATGGAACATTTAATCAAAGACATGTCTTTATTTATTATTCAGACGAATCTTTAAGCAGTGAGCATAGTTAAAGTTCTGAAAAGCAGACTTTTGGGTAAACTGTGTAATATTTGGGGATCTGACAAACAAATACATCTCAGCACAATTTCTCGTACCGTTGCAAATAAGAACGCCAGGAAACCCCAAATCCGAGACAATACATTTACCACAATCTGTCAAAGAAAAAGGTAAATTAGTCAGATGAAACTCAGTACTCCAGTGAATCAGGAGGATTATTCCAGATTATTCCATTGGGAAGATGGAGGGGGTGTACCTGGGATGCTTAGAAATCTCTGAGATCCTTAGAAAAGATTGGGTGTCCACCTAAGGATCCCAATGTCTCACCTTCTGAGAAACCAAACGAAAAAAGCTCCAGACCATCTGGTAATTCTACCAGTTTTAGATATTTTTTTTCCTAGATGGGGGGAAGGAGGGGCAGATCACTTTCCTTTGGTGATCTCCATCACTCACTTACCTTCGAGAACAGTGATCTAGCTTAACAATGCCAGTACCTACAGAACACTCACCACTTCCACTCCCGACATTCAGGATCACAACTCCAGTCCAGAGAAACACTGCCATTGTTCCTGTTTACTACTGATACACTGATATGAGTATTGTACAATCTTGAGGAATGTCATTGTTTTTTTTCTGTTACTTACCTCAGTCATCCCTCCTCCTTGTTGAGTGCCAAGTCATTGTTCACACACACACACAAAATTCTTGGCCCTACCCCTCTGGCCACATAATAATAAATCCAGTATTTAATTTTTTTTTTCTAAATGAGACCTCTAGTGGTCACATGATGCACAGTATACCTTTAATGTTGTTTAAATAGAATATTTAATATTTTGATGTTCATGTTTGCATTCATTCATCCCTATATTGTCTTATGTGCCCATAAATTGCAATATTTGTGGATTTAAGCATGTTTCAAGAAATCAGAGGAGTATAAGTGATGTGTTCTGGGACTGACCTCTTGTGAACTGAATCTCATATGATTGCACAGGATGTGAAACTCTTTCACACTGCGAGACCTAACACCCTCCACAAAGTGTGTGCCAAAGAACGCTGGGTAAAATAACTGGCTGTGCATGTTGAGTGGCAAAGCAAAGGTCAGGTTATGACTCTCTCCAAAACGATAGAGGATATTGAGGATGGTGCTGCTGGCCGTCTTGTGTGTCTTGAGGAAGACAATGTGGTTCTTGGGCTTACATTTGATGTGTGATTCTGCTGAATATTTATCTGTATTGTCCTCGAGATGTGGTGGTCTTTTGGTAAAAGCTGGTTTTAGGATATTTTTAGCCACTTTTTGGCCACGCCAAAATCTTTTCGTCTCCTCTTTTGGTGGAGCTTTTTTGGTGGTGTTTAACTTCTTTCTTTCAAGCTCCAAGTTGTGGTCTCTTCCCTCTTCTGGAGGATAAATCACTCTCTCATTCCTTTTCTGTAAGGAAGGATCTGGGTCTTCTGATTCCTCAACAATGGCTGCAGACACAGACCAAAGGTTCAGGACTGTGGAGCTTCTGTGAGAGAGTGAGAAATTAAAAAAAAATGTATACTTAAAAAAAATAATAATCATTTTATGTCCTAATGTTACCCGAAAAAAAGTGAATGAATGAGTCAGTGGATTATGAGCTTGTTATTTTCTTCATTTTAATATTTGATTTGATGACAGTGAATTTTACTCTGTGCATGATTGAGATGTTGTTCCTGTAATTAATCAGCCCTAGAATTAATCCCTGTAATACAAGTTAGTCATAGGTTTACGATTGCAATTATATTATGTATAATAAATAATTTATCTTAAAAGCTGTTTAAAAGCACTTTACTCTCAAAGAAAGTTTTATAAATTCATCAAATGCTTAAATGATTAATAAGTTTATCTGGCTGACAATAAAACATAGTAAAACTAGCTGTTGTTTCGCCTTGTAAAACAATGAAAAAAACAGCTCTACCTGATACTTTTACATTTTTCACTTTAGCATTTTTGTGGCAGAAATTATTTAATTAAATGCAATTACTGAGGAGGCACTATTGTTTCTTTTTGTAAATGTAATTTTGAGCCAAACTCATATGTTGGGTATTTTGTTTATTGACAAATAAATATTGTAAAAGTATTGCCGTCTTAATGGAAATGTTCTTTACGAATATTTTAAGTAAAATGTTAGTATTATTTATGTTAATTAGGTCATTGCTTAAGTTTCCGTTCTCATTAAGCCACACCTACCTTAAGAGACTTGGATTGGACATGTTGGAGCAAGTCCGGGGTGGTGGTTGAGGAGAAACAGTTTTTCTAACCGTCTATATTTTTAGGGTCCATAATTTAAGTTAAAGCTCAATAGTTTGGTTTATTGGATTTCAGGAATACCATTATAAGTTTTGATTTAATTTAAGGAATTATTTTATTTTTGATTTGTTTGTTTTTTGTGGTGAAAATAAATACAGTTTTATTTTTTTGGATCAACAGTGATGATGTAAGAACTCTTTTTCAACTAGTCAACAGTAGACTCAAGCCAGGGATTTTCGATCTTGAACCTTCAACTTGCATTATTCAATGTGTAAGTTCCATATTTGAAAAGCTTGAAATACTGAAGGTGAAGCAAAACAACAGTGAACTTTCCATTTTATTTTTAAATGTATCCAAATGTATGATAATGTGGGCTAATTTAGCATGCATTTGTTTCAAAACACACCTAACCTGGACTGCCGCACGACTCCCAGCATCTGTAGAGCCACACAAAGCACAGTCAGAACCATCAGAGTGAACCAAATGAACCGCAGACGACTGCAGCATGCCACCCTCAAACACCTGTGACAAAAAACACAACCAATACACACAGAGAGAATGGATAAAGTTTTTTTTTTTTTATTATATTATTTAACTTTATTATTATATAATCATTTTATCATTTAAGGTCATCAGTCCATCACAGGGCAACACACACATTCACTTTTAAGAGGTCTTAGAGGATTAAATTAACCTGAAGCACGTTTTTTTTTTTTTTTTTTTGTCTTGTGTAGGAAACCACAATACTGTACTCGGATGAAACCCTTGCGAGCACAGTGAGAACATGTACGCCCCTCTCAGGAACAAGTGACCTTCTTGAAAGACCACAGTGCTACCCACTGCCAGGTTGTTTGTCCACAACATTATTTTAAAAGTTCAGTAATTGCTTTCGAACATTTATTCAGATATTTCTCATAACATCCTGGTCAGCCCTAAGTGAAAAGCAAATGTCACACCTTTGAAAGATGTGGTTGATGCTGTCATGATACTAAGTATTAGTATACAGTATTTGTTCAAGCTCTGCAAATGTATCTCAGATGTTTATCTATTTTATCTCCAGGTTATGGAGTTTTTTTAGTGAAAGGTGAATTTAGGGTGTTTTTAACCATGCAAGCCAAAGTTATTTTTTTGCTTCTTTTATTAGAACTTCATTCTCTTTGAAAACAGTTTCTCGCGTTGTTACCTGTCTCCAGCACTTGATTTTTTTTTCTTTTTCGCTCTCGTGGTCAAAGAAGTCCCATATAAGGCTCTGCCACATTTATTTTTATGTAATTTATTTATTTATTCCCAATCTGCCTCTGTTTCTTTCCATAAGCATATGCACACAAGAAAATTATGTTAATTATGTCCCAAGGAAAGTGATGAATTACTTTTTTAACAAATCTGTGATGATTTTTCTCTTTTTGATAGTTTATCAAAATATATGTTAATAAGAAAAGTAAAATTATGCAGCAACATCTTGTCATGAAGACAGGTCATTGCGTTAGATCTGAATATATTATTTTTTCTACTATTATTTTTCACTGCAGCTAGATGTTACTACTGAGCATAGGTTAAATGAGGCTTTGCTTAAAGCACCCATTTGTGAAAATATGGATTGCAAAGCATTGGTGACTCAAGAAGCTTCCTTTGCCCATCACTAGCCCTGCCTTTATCTTCTTGCAACTTAAGTGTTTTGCTCAAAAGCACTGTAAGAATATGTGATGAAAGACAGAAATTTGTTGTGCAGTGTAATGACTTTTTAAAAAGTATCTACCGGTATCTTGTAGTGTGCAACAAAAATCCAGGTTTGAGTAGCTTCCAGTTTGTTTATCAAGTTCTTGTATGCAGTTTCTAAGTCAGTCATTCATATCTGATGAAATGAGACTTGATTAAATTAATCTTTTAGTCAGGATGTTGTTAGATAAACATACCACACCCCGAAAACTCTGGAAACCAGCTTCCCCCTTTTTCATTTATAAGAGTGTATCTTATCAGTCTGTCCTGGACATTTTGGCTGCACACTATTGCATAAATATTTAAGGTCCCTTTGTGCTTTCATTATCTGTTGGATTTGTAAATTAATTATAAATCTTAGAAAATGTTACTTCCTGTGTGGTCACTTTCTATTGGGTCACTTCCTCTTTTATTATTATTATATAGTCATATCCTGTTTAGTCCCATCCTTTCATTGTTTCTAAGGCCTCATGTAAAGGGAGACTGACGTGATCTGCTCTCACCAAACAATCCATTGCATCCATGACAAACCATCATGGAAGCAATTCTGTAAATGCATGAATGGGTCACTAGTCATATTGAAGACTGTGTATCGGTGATTGTGTATTGTAAAGTTTGATAGTGACAATTGTATTTGTGTGAGCTATTACTTATGCTACTTGACATGATAACTGCTATTATAAGGAGGACAGCAGTTTGCAATGCTTCAGCAAGACCAGAACTCTGAAATGCTGTACTGCTTGATTCCAATTTTCACCATTAAATATCAATGAGGAAAGTTGACAGTAAATCAACCTTACTACGACTTTATCATTGGCTGTGGTTCAACTTGATGTTGAGTCAGCGTTACAAGAACACGCTGTACAAGAACATTACCCTCTCTGATACCACTACTTATAATTAAACCGAAACAAAAATATATAAAATTGCCGTAATATATTAAAGAGAAAAGAAATGTAAGGGATCTTTGTGTAAACAGATATTAGCTGAACAGCCCTTTTACAGTCGATAAGGCCAAGTGTAAATTTGAGACCTTAAGTAGTGTGGGAGACAATTAGGAATGAGACTGGAGTTGGGTATTAGACTACCAAACCTTTGTGGTAGATGACGCTGGTTATAAAGTTCCCCATAATCTTTGTCATCAGCAAACATATAACAGTTATACCCTTGAGAAAGTCACTCGTGTCAAGAGAAACCTTTTTCACAGCATGGACCCGTGCCACAATACACAGGATGTAAACAATATGATTTTACATGCATTGAACATTATTTGGGACAGATTTATTGTCTGTTATGTTTAATTCCGGCTAAAACTGTTTCATTTCTATCTTTTGTTTGCAAATTCCTGTTTTAAGTGACATTTCTCAAGAAGTGATGTGTCTATGACTTATCGGTATTTTAAATATTCATGAGCCTGACCTCTATTATCCTATGAGAAGATGCTGCATATTTATTATCAATGACTTAACTTTTAACGGGTACGTCATGTTTCAAGACCACACATTGGAGTTCAGAATGGTTTGCAAGTGTTGTTTCCTTGGTGTAAAGGTGCCGAGGTGATATATGAAGTAAGAGCGATAGGCTAGCGACCAAAAACCGAGGCATTGAAACTTTTGATTTGAAGCAAGCATTTTCCCCAAGAAAGCTAAGTTCCTAGAGAACTGGAAAATGGTGGACTTAGGCATTACAAATCAACGCAGATTGCGATGTGGTTACAATCGGGGTTACAATCCTATTTTAGTGCAGGTATGTGTGCATTTTATCAGCTGTTATAAGGCACTTATCTTTGATATTTGTTATCAAAAGCCAAACCACACCCAGACCTCAACCCATTCTACACAGTAGTATACGCCTTTTTTTGGCATTTTTTGAAAATGATCTCAGGCAGATGAGACCCGAAACAAGTGGTGTTCATGGCCCTTTAAAGCATCAATTTTTCTCACAAAACAGACCTCAGAATATTCCTCATTAGAAGCGGACAGAGCGGGCATGGTATGCGTGAATCATCCGTCGCGATAAATCCTTGTTTCAAGTACGATTCGTGATATTTTCCATTTTTTCCCCCAAACCTTTCCTAGATACTAATTTTCTAGCTTGTTGGTTAACTTTTGAAGATCTAACTAAAATAATAAGGATTTCTTGTGTGGCCCAGTACCAATTGGTCCATAACACCGGTCTGCGGAGAAAGGGGTTGGGGATCCCTGTTTGTTTCGTTTAATATGACAGTTTCAATAAAAAGGACATAAATGCCAGGTAATAAAAACCCAGTGTGTGACATGACTGATTATAAAGTGTTGATTCAATTCAGTGAAATTTAAGACCGATTAAAAAATGTTAAAATGGCAGTGATTTCAACAAAATGCCTGACTCAAAGATTATCAGAGATTTTCATGCTGCTAATCAGAAATTGAATAATGATAATTGTTAAACAATAAAACTAAAAAACAACATGTGATTTGGGAATTTAGATAAACTATTTATTTCAAGGGTCATGACATGTTAAGCCTTTTAGTGGCTTTAACTGTGATTTTTAAGAGTAGATTGAATCAAAAATTGAAGCATGGACATTCCAGTACAAAAAAAAAAAAAACAAAAAAAAAAACATTGTTTTTACAAAAAAAAAAAGTTTGTTTCTTTTAAAAACGTAAAAGTTTATGAAGTTGGTAAGCCATTATGAAACAGGCATTCGATGGAAGGTGTTTCTTGGACCTGAAAACAGTTGGACCTAATTCTAATAAGCAACTAGAAAGTGTTGACATGCCTTGAATAATTACAGATTCAAGGGCATTTATTTGCTAAGTATATTTGGTGCAACCTGTAAGGACACTGAGGTCATGACATGGTTACATTTATGAGGACAGTTCGGATCTCGCAAGAGCCTCAATTTTTTTTTATATATTTATGAGTTCTTTTTGTCATTTTGCTTGAATGTTTTTACTCACAAATTAAACAAATTCTTTTTTAATTGATAAGATTATTTTATGGTATTTACAATTCAATTATCATCTTGTGTTAAATCTTTAATACAGGATCTCAGGACTTTGCAGATTGCTTTCCTATGGTTTCCCCTTGCAGGTAATATAGGCTTTGTTGGTGTTACATTCCCATTGTAATTCAAATGACATTATGCAAGGAGGATAAGGGTTCTCCTTAAAGGGCATGTGTTTCATCAATAAATGTTATCCCCTTAATTTTCCAACTTAGATTGAGTCATGTCTCAGGATTAGTGAAATACAGACCGTGGTTCACCAGGTTAAAATTAGACTGTTGATGTCATTGCCTGTGCTGTAATCAACTGTCTCTCACTCACAGTGGTAAATGTTTTGCTCCAACGAGAGAACCCATGAGTTCTCTCAGTCTAGCATGAGTTCTTCATGAGTCTAGCAGTTCTGACGTTTAAAACCCAGAAAACTGTTTAAGTTACTTACAAAATACATTTTCTAAAAATATATACTTTAATAAAATAGTATATAACATAACTTTCATGTTCTTGTACCGAAACTCATTTCTGCTCCTTAGTAGCTGCTTCTGTTTATGTAAGGCTCTTATGCAAAAGTGTATGTGAAAGTACACGTTTTATTTAAATAAAGATAAAACTAATGATAATCATGGGAACCAAATCAAAAGACCATCATATGGAAAACCTGAATAAATAATCTCCAGGGAAGGAAGGATAAACTAAACTAAACTAAACTAAAAGCTGAGCAGCAGAGTAAAAGTCGTAAATACACTGGCAAGAAGTGTGTGGCAGCGATTATATAGATCAAAAATGTTACCATCCTGGGTGATAAGCTAGCAAGTGAATTTATATAAAAGCAAACACAAAACACCGGGGAATAATAATTGCTAAGTGAGCAACCAGACGGGTTGACAAAACATTGTAGACACAGAGAAAGTGAGGAATCACGTGATGGGGCACAAATCACATGAACAATGTGGAACATAAACCATCAAGAACATCTGAAAAACTGGGCAAATACAAATAATATTCACACATTGTGACAGTTCATTTGAAAATGTTTAGCAACATATTTTTTTACTAAAAAGTAAATGTTGATAGTAGTGCTTTCCTATAAAGAATTTAGAATTTTTACAAGCAAGATAAGCATTCTTTTAACAAACTAATGATTAAAATATGTGAGTTAAAGTTAATTACAACAATCTTGATGGTACACTTCGAGAAGCTTAAAATGTGCATAAAGAAGTAACAACCATTTTGCTATGCTAAACAAGCTTATAGCATGTTTACCCTGGATATAATCGACCTTGTTCAGAGATAAAGTCAAACATAGTCATTTAGTCAGTCATGACATAAGTTAAACATGCGCAAACAGGAGGAAAAAAAATAAATCTATACCAAAACCTCTCACATTCCCCCAGGCCACAGAAACATCTGGAATAGGGTGTTCAACATCTTTTCTTCACAGGATTCCCTCATTTGCACACAACTCATAAGCAAACCTGTTCCATAAAATGAGCTAAAGAATGCATAAAGTAAACCATAACCCCTTTGAGACGGGGAACATTGATGAAACATGACCAGCTTCAGCAACTCCCTAACAGGAACATCTGGTGAGTTCTGTTGAATGAGAAGCCTTTACACAGATGAAGCCTTGCTTGTGTACGTACACTCGAAAGAGTATGTCCTAAGTCAATGAAGTGTAAAATATGTGTAACACTTCAATATAATGTAATAAGACATATATAGTAAAATGACATTCCTGAATGTATTGCATACATTTTCGAAAGAATTGAAAAAAAAAAAAGTATTAGTGGATGCAGGAAGGTCTTGGGAGAACAGCTGGTCAGTGCGTGAGTCAATCGGAACAGCTGTTTAGAAGTGTAAATTACACCAAGTGCCATCTAGTGGTGTAAAAAACCTGTGATATGACTTGTATTTGTCAAAGTTCAGGCCATATCTCAGGTTAAGAGAGGTTTGCCTGTTTTTTATAACAACAATTTTCACGTTGTTTTGACCATGTCTGCTTTTTTGGCAGATTTTTAGTTTTTTTGTCTCAAGACTTTTGTTATAAAACATAAAAACTGTTATTTCTTAACAAGATTCATGCAGATAAACAGAGAAAATCTATGTATATAATAATCTATGTATAAAATGTACACTATATAATTTAGTTTTTTACAATTTCAGGTTTGTTGTGGTTTTATTTTGTGATGCCATGAAACAATTTTTTTTTTTAAATAAAGCTGGGGTTGTACTAAAAAATATCATGCATTGCCACCAAAAGGGGTAATCTATTAGGGAAAGTTGGAAAGTAGTAACCCTGCGATGGACTGGGTGTAGCTCCGCCTCTCAGCCAATATGCGCTGGAGGTAGGCACCGACAGACCCCCGTGGCCCCAAAAAGGGAATAAACAAGTTGGAAAATCAATGAATCAATGTAAAGTAGTAAAAATAAACACGCAAAAAGGCCCCAGACTTCTAAGGGTTAAAAAAGAAAAATAAGAGTGCTACTTAGACAAGTATTCACAGCATTTGCATCTTATTTCCACTGATCATGTCCATTTCGAAAATATTTGCTCTCCACTTTTAGTACATGCTGTTGATCTGAAATAACTTACACTGTATACATTTGACAAATGTGTAGCACAAACCAACCAAGGAGACAAAGGAAATGCCTCCAGAGATTAGAGCAGGATTTTGTCACTGCATTAGTATGTTAAAGGATTCAGAAAAAAATCAGCAGTTTTGAACGTTCCAATAAGCACGATGAGATGGAAGCCACCTCTTGCTAAAGCTTGCTGTGGCAGTTTGTGCAATGTTTAATGGCTCTAAGTTTTAAGGGAACTTATGTTTAAGTTTCAAATATGTGCTTTGTGTATTGAATTACTGTCTTTAATAATAAAGTGTTGACTCATTGCGTCTTCATTGAAACACATCTTTTAGCTAGTTCATTCAAACATACTAGTACTTTTGCTAACAAATATTTAAAACTGCACATTTCACCACTGCACCCATAGTATCCAATTACAATCTTGGGTCTACTCCGGGATTCTTTGTAAACTATGTATTTTATGCATAACCATTTAGTAACAACCAAAAAGCTATGCATTTAATGTTGTATTTAACATTTAAGAAGCATTACTGTGATAACAAGAGACTATTGTTTATAAATCAATCATGTGACTGTGGCAAACCCATTTGTCTTATCTGATAATTCTGTGATTTGACCCATCCTTTTGAGGACAGTCTTCAGAGGCAGCCCAGTGTATAAGTTACAAATAACAAATGTTTATAGTTATTTCTCGTTGGATCCCTGCCACAAAGTGGTAACTTTCTTATTAAAGAAACCTGCTTTCTCATATCCCATGATCTCCTGGTCGGCCATTCTGTGTTTTCTACAATACCAATCAATGCATAAAGCATTACAAAAGTCCATTACATAAAATGAACAATTAGGGGTCATTATGAAATCTGACAAAAACCATCGAAAGAATGTTTTAAGGGTTTTTTTTTTTTTGCCTGCTTATTCTCTTTTATGGTCAAGGGAGTCTGCTAGTGCACATTGCATTTGGATTATTTAAATAACCTAACAACATGTTTTTGGGGATTGTGGGCAGAAACCAGAGTTCCTGTTGGAAACCTGCAAGCACCAGGAGAACTTCTTCAATGAAAGTCACTGGTGAGCCTCGAACTGACAACCTTTTAACTTATGGGCCACTGTGCTACCCAATGCGCCACCCCCGCCACATTTAAGCATTTAAACATGTTTTAATCAATGTGTCCTTAGATACGTGTTTCAAATAAGTAAACCTCAAAGTGCGTGAAAACTACTCATCCGAGGTAACGTATATTTGAGGAGTTACAGTGGGACGGACCACTGGAGCCCAGTTCAACTGACGACTACGAAAACTAAAAAGACATAAACTTTGAATTTTAATTTGGGAAAACAAGCATCTGTAAAATCTTAAAAGATTTCACTTACGTAGTCCACGGAGAGATGGTCCGCCACCCTCTGCGCTCTCGTTTTCTCTGATGCGGGAGCATAACGGTCGCGTTTACCGGAGTCAACATCTCCGGTAAGCTCCCAGGTCGGACCACGAGCCTTCAGAGTGGACAAATGCTCCGTTAAACACGAATAAAACACTGTTCTCCCTTCCTCAGTTCCGTCGTGGGACTGTTTTCTCTGCCTCCCGATGGGTTTCTTCTGAGAGGAAGAAAGCGAAATGGAGACTGTCCAAAGAGCATCCAGTGAGTTATGACAAAATTCTACAAATTCGAACAAGTTTGTACACAGTTAAAAACACTTAAATCTGCTACAAAAGCTATTTAAAGGCAGTGTTTTGCTCGATACACAGGCGTTGATGTTAAACTAGAGTCAACAGAGGTAATCCATTGCTGTGAGCCTATAATACTGAGTTCATTAGAGACTGAGCTCACCTCTCTCTCTCTCTCTCTCTCTCTCTCTCTCTCTCCTCTTTTCCTAATGGAACTAAAGGAGAGCAAGTATAATCCTTTCTATGTGCCCTTGTTGTTTCTCCATGATGAGGGAACTTGATGCCAAACTCTGAACACTTTGTGGCTGTTTGGAGCACAAAGATATCTTTGTGTTCTTATAAAAAATACTGTTCTAATACCAAGGGAGCGGTAGGTAAAAAGAGAAGGATGTTTACAAATTAGAAAGTGAGTGAAATGTAGAGTACAAAACCTGTGACATTTTGCTATAAAAGGGTACTTTCTCAGCCTCGTCTGTTTACATTCAGTGATTTCACTTTTGTATTTTCTTCTGTTAGGATATTCATAGTTTGGAAAAAAACACAGAAAGCCTCCAGATCTAAGTAGACAATATCTATTCAGAAAGCACACCATGCCCTGGTACTCAGCACTTTTTATTTTCACTGGATTCAAATGCTCAACAAGAAAATAAGCTTTGTATTTTGTTTCATCTCTGCAAACTGGTGGATCAATAATGATGACATCATCAGTAAAAGCCTACATTCTAACACATTTACACTAATCGATTGTTCAGTCTCAGAGTTCCCTGCCAAATAGCTTCGGAAAGCTGAGCTGCCACAGCAACATCTTCAACAAGAAGCAGAACAACCTGCAAACTGTCTGCCATCAGCACTGAAATCCTATGAAATTTGTTTTTTATTTTGTAAAACTTGACTTATTCATGTATTGCTTTCAAACTTTACTGTCAATAGGTTTCATTACCTGTTCATTTGTGTCCATGTCCTATAAATGTTGATTGTATAATGAAGTGTGGGAGGAGGACTTGATTAACCACAGGTGTTCTCAATTTGACTC
Source organism: Danionella cerebrum (assembly GCA_007224835.1). NCBI lineage: Eukaryota > Metazoa > Chordata > Actinopteri > Cypriniformes > Danionidae > Danionella > Danionella cerebrum. The sequence continues at coordinate 66,201 of SRMA01025549.1, forward strand.
ATAATTAATACTGTTTATAAGCACAAACAACCCAGAAACTTGCCAACATTCATTCAAGCTGCTCCACCTCTACCCCTTTTCTGTTCTCCCATACATAGAGAATTTCTTATAGGTCTTGATATGCGTTGGAGTCTTACAAGTTCCCATTACTGCCGGTTCACTGGATCCTTACTCAGCTTCGCTTGTGACTCTAGGCTCTTATGTGTAAGAAAACTTGTGAAGTAGGCACACATTACAAGGTGAGACTAGGGTGTTATATTGTAATATCTACTTTAAGATCCTCAAAAGGAACAATTTAAAGCAAATACACATTTTCACCATTTGTTTATTGAAACAAAAATTATTTTTAAGAATGGTATATACCCAATTCCAGTATTTGTCCCTTATTAACAAGGTATAGGTCAATGCATAGGTGACCATAGGTCATGGTGTCAGGGCCCTCAGACACAATGCCCTGCCCGCCGACACTGCTACTCCTGGCTCCAGGCAGCCTAGTGAGTGAAACACCAGTGCATAATATCTGGTGGATGAAACCTGGAGTTATGAACTTCTGGGCATACTAATGGAAGTCGATAAAAGATAAAGATAGTCATGAAGTCATAAATATCACTTTGTTCAACTAGGTTAAACAACATTGTAGATATCTTAAATGCAGCCTTCTTGGGAAGAGTTTCGGTACTCTAAATTAGAAAAGAATGTTTGAGTGAATGTGTGTGTTGCTCTGTGATAGACTGGCAACATGTCTAGGATGTACTTCTGCCATTGCCCAAAGGACATTGTAGATAAGCACCATCAGAAAACTGTAACAGTGAAAAGGAATAAGTTGGCAAAGAAAATGAATGTCTTCAATGCATATTATGACTGGAGACGATCAGATTGTATATATATATATATCCCCATCTTCCCTATAACTTATCAAATTACAGTAGTAGATATCTGTAATTAGAATTATGAGTAGTGAAAAAGTTATTAACTCACAAAGAAAGAGTATTTAATGCTAAATTGCTTGCCATAAACCTTGGCTTCCACTATGTTGACTAGAGTTGTTCCGATACCAGTATTGAAAAGGCTGCCAATACCACAAAAATATCTGTCATCGGTATCGGAGATTATTTGAGTCCACGTACCAATCCGATACCATTTTCATAAACATAACCTAGTTATGCCCGCTAGGTTTGCTTATCGCTGCAAAGCGGAAATAAATTCTTTGCTGCTCAGAATGCAAACACAGGAAGTTGTGTCGTGCTGCCACAAGCAACCAATGAGAAGGACAAGCCGCGCCAGACGTAACAAACATCGGAGGCTTCATTCAAACAAAGAGAAAAGTTTACACAAGACAGCCAACAAGCAATAAAGATAACCGACAGGATTATCGAGTTTATTGTACAGGATGACCAGCCACTTGTCAGTGGTCGAAAACGTGGGCTTTCGCCGCTTAATTGAACATTTGGAGCCCTGGTACAGTTTGCATGGTCGCAAATATATCTCAGAAACAGCGCTCCCTAAGCTATATGAGACAGTGCGTGAACACATTTCATGTAAACTAAAGGACGTGCGAACTATCAGCTTCACTACTCACATCTGGAGCTGGACACAGTGACGCCGTCACCTTTTACTGTTCAAAGTGCAGTGCTGCAGGCTAACGAGTTTCGCGGCTCGCACACTGGCAAGTCTATATCTGAATCAATCGAGGATATACTTGTGAAGTGGAATATTTCTGAATCCTGTGTTCATGTTATTTTGCGCGACAACGCAAGCAACATAAAAAAAGCTACGAAAAAACAGATCAGCTCCTCCACCTCGTCTGTAGCGGAAGTGATCCTCTCAGTTACAGTTCTAAAACAGCTACTTTCTCGGGAGAGCAACTCTTGTATCCACATTTCAAAGAAAGGGTATGTCTATTTTTTTTTTCATGTCCATATTGATTATTGTCATTGCCATATTGAGTATATCTGAAGCACATCATAAAATAATTCTCTCAATTAATACAGGGCTAGTAGTATCTACAGCTGTATATACAGATACACACCCAGGTATCGGATCGGTACTCGGTATCGGCCGATACCCTGAGCCCAAGTATCGGGATCGGTATCGGGAGCAGAAAAATGGTATCGGAACATCTCTAATGTTGACTACTCCATATATTTATGTCATACAGAAAGTTATATTTATGTACCTCTTTGAACAGTCATTTAGTGATTTGGACCATGTTGATGTTTGTTGTTCTCATGGTAAAGATGCTTGGATATGTATGGCATCACCTAAATCATGGAATCCCATTTTCCAATTTCATCCAAGCCTCCATGTTTTGTGACTGACAGTTTAAAAGCAGTGGTTTTCAGGATATAGATGCATTCTTAGATCACTATTTTTGTTAAAGCAAATTATTATTATGACACCATGTGTAAGATTTACATATAAAATAGTAGGAAATGAAGTTCTGCCTTCAGCATATTTCTATAAATAGCTGTGAATGAGACGGGGCATTCAATAATTCAATTATTCTACCACATTAAAAATGAGAGTGAGGGAGAGAAGTGGGTGAGGGTAGACAGAAGGTCATGTCTACAAAAAAATGCCACTCTACTCTACAGTTGGTGCCAAGACATAGAGAAAGCATGTAATTTTTTGCTCTAGTGTAATTTGAAATTTAAAAAAAAATGCATTTATATTGGGGGGGATTTGCATAATTCAGCCAGATGAAAAGTTCACCTTTCCGCCAAGGGGCTGTTTATCTGTGTATCTAATTGAACATCATTTGACAAAAATGTATGGCTTGATTGATTTTACATGGGTTTTCAACTTTAGCTGAGGCAAGTGGGGCTCTTCCTAGCATTTAAACTAAGGGGTTAGGGAGAACAGCTAGACTGTTGCTCACTGACCCAAGAGTGATGTTCAGATAAGAACCAGATGCTCTTTAGAATCTTCACTTTATCATGTTTACTTACAGCTCACTGGTAATATGTTTTTATTGCTGTAATAAAAAAACCTTTTTGGTTGTCACACATAGAGTAACCCACATACAATGTAAAGTTTGAATAGAATTAATGGGGGCAGAATAAATTGCTCACTCGTGCCATGAAGTGTGAGCACATGCTGTGAACATGTGAGTATGCTGGTGGACTGTCTTTGGCTGTCATATATGATTCAACATTACAAGTGCTTGGCAATGGCTCATGATATAATCCAGCAGACTGACCGAACACAGCCAAAATACCCTCCAAAGGGCTGTTAAATTACCACAAGCTCTCCCACTGCAGCTAATAAAGTCAAATATCACCTATTACTTTCAGTGAACCAAAAACAACAGAGACTCTCTGGTTCAGTGTAGCATGTACGTGAGTGTATCCTGTGGTTCAAATGGTGAATAATGCAACAAGGCCTTTAAAGATTTATACAGAATTGAAGAAGTCTCAGAAACTAGATCTGGATTTACACACTAGCTCTCTCCCTCACTCTCTTTTTCTCTCACATTGATTTTGGAAGTGGTATTTCCATGACGACACTAATGACATTATTGTTAATCGAACACAAGTCACACAATTCAACTTATTAAGACACAGGTTGGATTTTGGGCAGTGTATCGAATTTTTTTTTTTAATTCTATATTTCTTGTTTTAACTGTTAATCTACTGTCTATCTATTCTGTACAATCTTACTAATCTGTCTATAAATCTCAAAAATATATATCCCCATGCTAACCCTATACAAATTTTGGAAACTTTTATAGCTCACACTCATCACATTTACATTCACACTTAAATACATAGCATTTAGTAGGCACCACATTATCCATACGGGTTGTTGAACCAGATCAGCCTGTTCTTCATCAGAACCAGATGCTCTGAGTTCCTGTTTGACTGATTGCTGCTGCCTGGACTCAGGAATGTCTTGCTCCCAGGATTTTGGTTTTCACATTCCTAAACATTTGTAACCAAAAGCTGATTCTTTTGAAAATGTATACCCCATTCATTCCATCATTTTCCGACCCGCTTATTCCCTTTTGGGGTCACGGGGGTCTGCCGGTGCCTATCTCCAGCGCACATTGGGGGAGAGGCAGGGGTACACCATGGACAGGTCATCAGTCAATTGCAGGGCAATGTATACCCCAAAACATATTCTAAAAGGAATGAAATTATTTTGATATAAAATTAATCTGGAATAATACACAACAGTAACGGTTTGAGTTGGCATGAGCATTTTTTCTTGCCATTTGTTGCCCACAGAGCACAATCACTCTGTGAGTACCTGACGTGATCTTCAGAAGCAGCTGAGCTTTGCATATTCATGTTGGTCTATGCTGATTAGAATAAGTCTAAAAATAAACAAACCTTTTGAGATGATGACTGAATAACACAGACACTTACCGGTACTTGTTCCACACACTTAGAGAAGATCTCTCCAAAATATAAAATCTACTGATAAGCTGAAGAGGTTTCTCTGGTTTTCTAATTAAGAGAGCAAAACTAAAAAGTTTGAGGGCCTAGAGCAGCTCTCAGTAGGATCAATAGACCCTTAGTGTCCGATTCTAAAGTAGACAACAATATTCACTTCCAAATGCACAGCTCTTTTTGTTTGGAATGTTTGTTTCTCTTGATGACACTTCTTAAATTACATAGTACATGTTTGAGAATATCTTAGCATGACATAAAAGATGCTAGGTTTATTTTGTTTGCTTGTTTTTAAATGAGATGCTGGGCAGTGGTTAGTACGCCATGCCTCTTGGCTGAAACGTTTCCGGTATGAGCATGGGTGTGAAGCTTTCTGGTCAGATTGTGAATGTTCTCTCCTTACTCACATAGGGTTCCTCCCACAATCCAAACATTGGGGTAATTTAATGAATCTGAATTGCTCTTATAGATGTAAATCACGAAGGAACAAAGTCCTTTAATGGAATAACAGACTTTCCATGAAATAGATGTCTTTTGCTAGAAAGAGGATGAGCAGAATCTTGTCAAACTAACCGAACAAATATGGTGCTTATATTTCTTGGGCTGCTGGTTTTTACTAAGTTGTGGCAAATACTGCTTGCCTTAATAAATAAAAAAACTAGAAAACATCCTGAACACAGTGACTGGAAGCAGGAAGAGGAGCATGGGATAAGATACAGTATTGGGCTTTATTTTCAGACACTCAATCACACAAGAATGATATTCCTTTAAGAGAACAGCGTAAACAGGAAGTCTTCAACAGAGTAGTCCCAAGGGAACAGCAGTCCCACCAAGTCTTCAAAGATGAAGAGGTGAGTTGAGTAAGAAGTGAGCAGCAGAGTTGCAGTGGGGTGGAGATAGAGGAACGCAGTAGGGACACAGCAAAGAGAAGAGAACAGCTGACCCACGATGTCTTCAAAGAGATGAGATGAGTTGCAGGTGAGTAATGAGTCAGCAGCAGAAGAGTGGAGATAGAGAAACACAGTAGAGAGGACAAGAGAGATCCAAGATGGCAGGATCTCATCATGGAGAGTCAGGGGTGTGAACTGTAGAACTGACAATGAGGAAAAGAGAAATGAAGGCATATAAACGGAAGAGCTAAAGAAGTTAGAACACTGATAGGTGGAAAGGAAGCAAGGTGCTAGGACAAATGTGTGCAGATAATTTGGTGATTGGATTGACACAAAGAGAGGGAGCAAGAAAGGAGAGAAAGACGAACACAGTACTGACATAATTCATTAGTAGTTTTCTAAATTTGCACTTGGGATACACAATATAGCCGCTTATATATAGCTTTTGTTGAAGCAAATAAATCCAATGTTTCAAAGATCCAAAAATTCCATCGACCACTTTGCCCAAACATTACCCAATTGTTGCAACTTGGAGTGGTTTCATAATCCATCTTTTACATGTTTTTCATTGATTTTAAACCAGAAGATCAGTCAGTCTGTCAATAGATGTCTTGTCTGCACCTCTGAATAAAATCCTGTGGATATTCTTTGTGGAGTGAATGATGCAGCGGTTCTAAGTCACTTTCCCCTCTGGTGAATGACACATGTTGGTTTAAGGGTAGAATTGTTTTTGGAAGTCTAAGCTAACTCCCCCTCCTGGCTAATTTGTCCTGTCTCTCTCACACACAACATTGTGCATTTAGCTATTATGCATACAGAGAGTCGCCACTTGGCAGTAAAGGGGGCTAGACTCTGAAATACTATCTTTTTTTTTCCATTGACCCTGGAACAAGATGATCACTATTTCTTGAGGATGTGTTCCTGTTTGCTTGCAGCATCAACATCGGCCTATATTTAGATTACACAAACTTGCTTTCCTGTGACACTCATAAAGATGTGTCCATCATATATGTTTTCAGCTTTTACATTCTTCCTTTTGTGTTAAAGCAGTATGCTTATGAAATACAAGAGCTTTTAAGACTGCAATAACGTCTAGAAGTTTATTTTGTGGTCTGTCATGCTTTCTTGATGATTCATCGCAGGAACGTCGGCACTGTCAAGGACTCACAAAAACCACACATGCACAAAATCCTGATGAATTCTGCTAGCTTGAGGGAAAGCATGTCCTTTTCAGCATCTTCTTTATTTATTTGAATCAAGAATCTTTAATACAACTTTGCATGGGTCCTGTTAGTCCAGTATGGCCCTAGTAGAGAAACAATTCATCATCACATCATCATCAGAAATTGTGTTTATGGACACAGAAGAGTCTCATAATTCTCATTTTGTACCTCTTGGGAACATTATAAAGCCTTATTTTTACAGAATTGGGGTGTGACTACAGTGGACGAGGCTCAATCATTTCTTATGGTCCTAGTAACTCAATAATTAGCAACATGCAAGTCATGTTGCTTCTCAAGACCAGCAAGTGAATGTTACGACCACTGGCCAGAATTAAGCTTGTGAACTGCAAACACACTTGACCTTTGGCTTACCGTAACTGTTACTTTTAAAATCTAAATTCCTAAAATTATACATACAACCAGAAAATGTCCCAAACGATACTCTTTATATTTGTCAGGTTTCTCTCAAGGTAACAGAATGAGGTACAGCACAGACCCTACTTTGGGTCGTAGTTACTAGCTAGCTACTACTGGAAACTTAAGGCCATAACATACATGGAATTAGCTATCAATGATCAAACGTAATAATCAAGAGAGTGGGTGGAGAAAAATGGTGCGGGGGAATGATCAATTTGGAGGTTCATGTTCACTTTATCTGCGATGGACTGGCAACCTGTCCAGGGTGTACCCCCGCCTCTCGCCCAATGTGCGGTGGAGATAGGCACCAGCAGACCCCCATGACCCCAAAAAGGAATGAATGTTAATTTGTGTACACATATAAAGGGTATGGAGGCAGGTGCAATGCATGGTACTCTGGTGACTGATGTTATGGGCAATGTGTTAAAATGTGTTTTGATTGTTTTTTACTATAATTTTTTAATATAATAACCTTGGGATTATTAAACAAGTGAATAATGAATGTGCAGTTCTATTCAAAATGTTCATGTTTCTTGCTAAATACTGAAAATAGTTTCAATAGAATTGAAACTGTAAAGTAAAAAAAAAAAAATAGAATAAATAAACAACGATGAAATGCTCAGGCTTTCTTTTTGAACAAATAATTTAAAATAAATGTGCATCTTTTTTGAAGGCTTTACCCAAAGTGACATACAAGTTCATAATACTCTGAATAAAATCAGAAAGGGAAGTGAAACAACAAATGTATGATAACAATTCACACACAAATGAAAACTGTATTTTAACACATTCAAGTTGTTAAAAGATTGGATAGAAATGCCAGTGGCAACATATGTGTTCATCTACAAAACTGGCTAAAAACCCAGCTTCTTGAGTTCCAACTGGTTAGTCATTCCACCAGCAGGGAACAGTCTGTGAAAGTGATTTTGTGCCTCTTTAGCGTTGCACCACTGTACATTTTTTCAGTTGCAGGATTGCCAGTTTAAATCCCAAGAGACCACTGATTTTCTGAGTACAAAGCTTTGCTTCTGCAAACAAACACTTTACTCTTTGAGGAATAATTTAACCCGAAAAATTGCTATTTTAAACATCTGTTGGTGTTACTTTCCACTGTTTTTGGTACAACTGGCTTCTTTTTCAACAGTGACTGCATACTTTTAAAGGGGTCTTGAACTAAGAAACCAGAATGCTTCCTGTGGAGAGGGGTGCTAGTAGGGGTGGGCGATATCTCGATATTTAAAATATATAGAGATATTTTTTAAACTCGATATGAATTCTGGCAAATCGTACATATCGATATAATGTCTATATTTAATTTTCGCCAATTTGCTTGTTTGGCTTCTCTGTGCTGTGCTCGTCCGCGCCTCCTTGCTTTTGTTCCCCCTCCCGTTGCCTGTCGTCTCATTCAACATGGCGGCGCCCGCAACCAGCCCGGAGGCTACAGAACTTGTTGCAAAAAAAGAACAGCTGGCTCCATTATATGGAAATACTTTGGTTTTAAGTCGTCAGACGAGCAACAGACAGATGTCTACTGCCTTGAATGCCGAAAGTTGGTGCCAACCAAAGCTCAACTAATCTCCACAATTCTATAACGCGGAGTGTAGAATATGAAAGACAGAGCGCAAGGTGGTGTAGCATCACAAGGTCCGTGGCATTTCACATAGCGGTGGACATGGCACCCATATCCGTCGTTGAACAACGTGGCTTTAAACGTATGCTAAAAACACTTGATCCCAGTCAGATACAGTTTACCCAGTCGGCATTACTTTTCGAGACAGGAACTCCCGCGACTGTACACTACAGAGAGAGCGCGGCTTGCTGCTGAATTGGAAAAGGTTACTTACAACAGAGGTCCTGCAAAGATGAGCTTGAGTTGAGTTGTTTTATTTTTGAATGAAAAGAAGGCAATGTGTATTATTTTACAGTTAAATTATTATTTATGTTATCAGGGATTTTGTTTATATCCTAAATGTTACAGGAGCACTTTGTTCCTATGCACTGCCTGTTTTTTAGTTGTTTTATTTTTGAATGAAAAGGCAATATGTATACAAGGATTTCTGAAAGAAAATTTGCAGAAGCACCTCTGAGCTTCAATAAAAAACGACTTTGTTATTTGTATTATTTTTTTTTGTGCAGTAGGTGGGGGGGGGGGTTATAAATCCTGTAAAGATATCGAGATATATATCGTAAATCGAGATATAGCAAAATATATCGAGATATATTTTTTGCTTCATACTACCAGCCCTAGGTGCTAGTAATATCAGGGTTGTGGGTTCAAATCCCTGAGAGGGCAACCATTCACTGGGGTTGGTTCATTACTGAAGGTTGAAGCCTTCAGGAAACAAAACAGCTCTGTTATTTTAACACTTGGTTTTAGTGCAGTCTATTGACAAAATAGCAGGAGTGGGAAGTGCTGACTTAATTGTTCTGTGTGGATGTCGATAGAGCCTGCCCAAATCCAAGATTGACAGCTTGGTTCTTTGGATGATTGCCCTAGGCTTTCTTGGTTAACATAAAGGACAGTAAAATCCTGAAGCCGGACTACTGTATACCTTCCCCGAAAATCCTGTGAGGGATTTTCTTTTGTATTGCATTCCCCTGGATTCAGATGTTAAACATTAGCAATAACTTATGTTGTTTAACTCCATATTGCCTTTTTGAACAGTCTAAATGCAATATACTGTAATGAACCTGCTATTCTCTGTCACACTGGCAGGGAGACGCAGACACGTGGGTAAGTAATAATGAAATGCCTGTCATGTAAGTAAACAGTTACTGAAGGCATTCTTTTGCATGATCTTGAAATATTCTTGGTGAGAGGAAATGGTGGAGCAGGAGACACTGGAAGAGATGAAGAACAAGCAGCAGTTCAGATGAGGAGCCAGGAGATGATCAAATTGTGAACCTGGAGGCACACAGAAGAAGATGTGGTAACCAGAAAGTGCAGTCAGAGATTTGACCGGTAGACACTAGGCATGTGGGTCAGGGTGTGATGATTAGAAATCTGGGAAAGGCTGTGTTACAACTGGTGGGTTTCAGGTGATTCTGGTTGGATAAATGGTTATGCCTGTGATGGCATTGTTAGCTGGGCTTTTGATGGTTCCTGAGCATGTCATCTGTCTTTGGGATGCTTTTAAACTCTGGGACAGGTTATTCTGACCACCTTCTAGATTCTTTAGATATTCCAATCTTTTGTCCAGTCAGGAAATTATTGGTGGTTTTCCCAATGATTCAGTCAACACACCAGTGAAACTAAAGGGGTACTCAAAAAGGCTTAAAATAGTGTAATTTTCTTTAAATGACAATTTATTTATTTTTGGGTGAAAACAGGTAAAATAAAACACTAACTGATGGGTTTTTTATGGCATATATTTCAGCCTACTTTTTCATAAGCATACATGTATAATTGTTATAGAAACCTTGACATTTGAAAGATTCAGATCATGTCTTTTCAAAAACCTGTCTTTGATAATGGTCACAGCACAAGCTGAAAGCATACAGTGAGACCAACAGACAGACTGACAGTGAGACCAACCAGGAAAGACATGCTGGCTAAAAGACAGATGGACCAAGAAATAAACTGACAAACAAGCAGAATATTAAGACAGGACTGACAGAACAACAAAATGACAGACCAAGAAAAATTCTGACAGTCCAACAAGCAGAAAAGCATAAAGACAGACAGACCGAAACAAAATAATAGTGTGACTGAATAACAGATGGGTCAGAAAAATACTGACATACAAATAAGATCAACAGAGAGTCTAAGAACTAAACTCAAGCAGAATGACTTACAGATACTGAGAGTCGGACAGAGCAACAGACAAAGAAAAGAGGCAAACTCAGAAAGACAGATAGCCAGAACAAGAAACAAATGGACAAACCAGACCAGCAGACACACAGGAAGAGTGAGAAACAAGCTGACAGTCAGACATAATGACTGGCATACCAATAGGAACAGATAGATTGATTGACAGACAGACAGAAATATGACAGATGGCCAGATGCATGTCAATGAGCAGGGAAGACAAGGTCCTTAATAATGCTGCTGGGCCCCGCTGGTTATACTGTTTATTTCACATCTGTCTTTCGCTTCTTTGCAACCTGTGTTTACAACAACAGTGGAACTGTTCTAAAATCTCTGCATTTGTTTGGACAAGACAACAGATGACTTGAGTACACTCTAGATTTAGCAGGTGTTATTTTTCTCATCAAGCCTGTGCATCTTAACCCCATGAAACAGACACCACTCGACAATATTTAAACATTGTATAGACCTGATATGGTATCTAGACTTACATGGAAAAGACTTTGCATCTGACTCCAACCAAACAAAAATATCTTGTTACACATCCCAACCTCCCTGACAACGGGAACAAATATTTACGTTTATATCTATATTGTTTATAGGTTAAATGCCTGACAAATAAGAGCAAACCGACATTTTTGGTCAATCCAAAATTTTAAAAACTATAGCCAAGGTAAAGGTAAAGGATCAACATATTTTCAATTATTCACTCAGCACCCTGTTTACCCTAAGGCTAATTGTGAAAGAACACAAAACAAGTCCAAACCATCACAGCTCTGATATCATTGTAATAGTGAAAAATATCCTCACTAAGAATAAGGATTTGAAACTCCCAAAGATAGTTGTAATTCCCTTTAAATGTGTCACTGTAAGTGAGAGGAAGGAGGGAGGGAGTGAAAAGACATTTGATTAGGAATGTGATGAGGAAATAGGTTTGTATTCAGTGGCAGACACAACCTTGTACGCACAAGCACAAGTCTCCGGAGATGAAGTTAATAAAGGAGGGGTCTGGTGGATTCCTGAGTTATCATGCCAAATTCTAAAATGATCCGTCTCTAAAGTGTGTCCAAACATTAACTAGTTTCCTTTTACTGCTTAATCAAATATAATACACTGCTAAACAATAAGGGAACATTTAAACAACACAAGGTTACTCCATCACACTTCTGTGAAATCAATCTAGCCACTTAGGAAGCCACACTGACTGACAATCAATAGAACATGCTGTTGTGCAAATGGAATTATAGGCAAAGACAAAGCTAATAAAAGGGGATGTTCTGCAGGTGGTGCCACAGACCACTTATCAGTGACAGATGTTTTGGTAACTTTTGAATCCTGGTGGTGACACATGTAGGTTAAAGTCCTCTACACACCAATCCTAAGTTTTGTGTGAGAAACCCCCATGCCAACAGGAGCTCACACATCTGACCGAATGAGTGATGCCAATAAAAAAGAGTTTCGGATTGGTTTATCTCAAGGGCAACGACCAATGAAAGATTGGTCTCTTTTGATTGAGTGAACAGGACGTGAAATCCTCATTCATATCACATTTTCATAGCAACTTTGCGCAGTAAACATGAAAGAAATAGCACCCCGTTCTCCGCATGTTTTGTTAAGCAGCTCCCTATGATCAGCCATCCACATTATAAACCGCTTGATATCCATGATGGTGTTCTTTGTTTTCTAACTTTTCATTGTCTTCTTCTTTCCTGTTTACCTGTGTGGCCTGGAGCGCATCTGTTGTACAGTAAATTATTGCGTGTCATTGCAATAATAGTCCTCAACCATGAAGATTCGTGTCAATCTCCTTTCTGATTGGTGTCTAGAGGCCTAACTGCCATTAAGTACCAAGGAGGATCCATATACCCCATGTGTTTCCTTATGCAGGTGCGGTTGGCCCTGGATGCAGGACAATGCTAGACCTCACGGTACTGGAGTGTTTCAGCAGTTCTTGCAAATCGAAGGCATTGATGCAATGGACTGGTCACCCGTTCCCCAGACATCTGGAACATCATGTCTTACTTCACCACAGACTGTCCAGGAGTGTGTGGATACTTTAGTCTGGGAGAAGACTTTAGTGCATGTGGAGGCCTCACACACATTACTGGGCCACATTTTTTTAGGGACATTACATCAAAGTTGAATCCAGACCTCCATGAGTTAATACGTTTGATTAGGGGTGGGCGATATCTCGATATTTAAAATATATCGAGATATTTTTTAAACTCGCTATGAATTCTGGCATATCGTATATATCGATATAATGTCTATATTTAATTTTCGCCATTTTGCTTTTTTGCCTTCTCTGTGCTGTGCTCGTCCGCGCCTCCTTGCTTTTGTTCCCCCTCCCCTTGCCTGTCGTCTCATTCAACATGGCGGCACCCGCAACCAGCCCGGAGGCTACAGAACTTGCAGCAAAAAAAAGAATTGCTGGCTCCATTATATAGAAATACTTTGGTTTTAAGTCGTCAGACGAACAACAGACAGATGTCTACTGCCGTGAATGCCGAAAGTTGGTGCCAACCAAAGCTCCACTTATCTCCAAAAGTCTATAACGCGGAGTGTAGAATATGACACAGCGCAAGGTGGTGTAGCATCACAGAGTCCGTGGCATTTCACATAGCGGTGGACATGGCACCCATATCCGTCGTTGAACAACGTGGCTTTAAACGTATGCTAAAAACACTTGATCCCAGTCAGATACAGTTTACCTAGTCGGCATTACTTTTCGAGACAGGAACTCCCACGACTGTACACTACAGAGAGAGCGCGGCTTGCTGCTGAATTGGAAAAGGTTACTTACAACAGAGGTCCTGCAAAGATGAGCTTGAGTTGTTTTATTTTTGAATGAAAAGAAGGCAATGTGTATTATTTTACAGTTAAATTATTATTTATGTTATCAGGGATTTTTTTAATATCCTAAATGTTACAGAAGCACTTTGTCCCTTCGCACTGCCTGTTTTTTTTTTATTGTTGTTTTTTTTTGAATGAAAAGGCAATATGTATTTCTTTATTGTTTAATAATATGTATGCAAGGATTCCTGAATGAAAATTCGCAGAAGCACTTTTTTGGAACCACCTACCTCTGAGCTTCAATAAAAAACGACTTTGAAATTTGTAATATTTGTTTTTGTAGTAGGTTTTTTTGGGGGGTTATAAATCCTGTAAAGATATCGAGATATATATCGTATATCGAGATATAGCAAAATATATCGAGATATATTTTTTTGCTTCATATCGCCCAGCCCTACGTTTGATTTCCATTGATAGTTTTTGTGTGACTGTTGCTAACTCTGCAATGAAAAAGTATTTAATATGTATATTTCATTCTTTCAGATCTAAATGTGATTTTTATTAATAATATATAATATATTTGTATACTGAGATACTTGCTTTATATGGTTTTAAGCTACAGAGCACCATCTGCTGGCATTTGAGTGTAGAAGCGCAAAATGAAAGTGCATAATAAAGACTTTTCTGAAACCTCTGTAAACTTGCAATAGTTTTAAACGTAACCTTTACTGTCAATTATTTTTTTATATATATATTAACATCACCATTAACAAAGCTCACATTTTGTCCTCCTAGCTTATTTTATATTCTTTAGAAGCTTCCAGGTCGGGTTTATAAATTCATTTCCATTATTCAATCAAGTAGATGTGGGGGTGAATTTTTTGTTTTATTCAATTCAATTGAAATTAGTTTGTAAAGACCTTGTATGGAGCCTGTCACTGCCAGGGATACTTGCCTTTTTTGTTTCATTCATTAATTTCACCAGTTGTCACCATACCAAGCTGCTTGAACAATTGAACAATTCCTGCCCTGTTGAAATAAACTATTTCTATTTTCAATTCTATTTTGTTTGTCTGTGGGCAAATGCTCAAAATCTCTCACACTGTTCAAAAAGAAATTTATCAAATTTGTGACTTTATGACTCGGGACTCTCACATGTGGGAGATTTGCTGTCAGATTTCAGTCTAAGGCTCAATCCCATTTCAACCCCATAGCCCCTAATTTCCCCTTTCCCTCCATTCATTCATGTGAGATTAATACGTGTCCCAGTAGGCTTCGAAACAAAAAGGAAGGTCTAAGGTGACGGGCTGAATCGCCCTTCCAAACCTGGTAAGGGCTGGAGCCACAATTCAAACAAAGGGGTAAGATGGATTTACTGTTGGACTTTGGTTGCTAGTGCAACCAAAGAGATCCATAAGTATAGACAATTTGATCATTTCAAAGTTTTAAAAAGAACAAAAACATCCGTTTTATGTAAGATTTCATGTAATACCATGTTTTGGTCTATTAAAGTAATTTAAATCTAAAAAAATGCTAGATGTTGTAGGAACAATGGGTCATTCAGCCCAATAATATTAACATTGTGTATAACATTTGATCAACTTTATTTATCTCAAATTTTAGAAAACGATGAGAAGCAAAGTATTTGGTGATCCTTCAAATCATCTTTAAGCTTACGGATAATATAGGAACATAACTGCAAGGATAAAAGAAAGATATATTCAGTAACACAAATTACAAGTGTACCTTTAATCGATATATGAAAAATTAACAATTGAAATCTTGCAAAAATCCTTTAAATTGCATCCATCAAAAACTAGCTGCATTGATTAGATGAAAACTCATTAACTCCATCACGCCACATGAACAGGGATTAAATCTTGCAAATCACCATGGTTGATAGAAAGCCTCCAGGTTGTGAAAGTTCTTTAGTGCCTTGCATGCTTTTCACGTCTGATTCCTCTCACAGCGCTCAAAGATGAGGAGGCCCTGCTTCACCTCGGGACAATTGAGACGCTGCACCTCCATCAAATGCTGCATCCACTCATTCACTGCTGAAAGAGGCTGCTCTGGGTACAGCAACTTTTCAACATAATCTTTTCTGACATTTATAGTTAAGGATGTTAACCAACTTTTATATACTTTATGTCTTTTTTATAAGATTAGACTGGAGAAGAGACCAGAAAAGGCACAAATTACTTGAGGGTGAGTTTATTTTCACTTGTTTAAAGGAAGATAATCAGGAGACATCCCCTTTTACAGCTTTTGCAGTTTTCCCTACATTCCATTAGTGCTGGACTTTGAGCCTCAAGTCATTTCAGAAATGTGTGGTAGTAGTACTGTTCACCCTTTACAACACATGTTTGCTATCTTTAAAAAAAAAGCTAATCGTGTCTATGCTCTAAACAAAACTGCAGTTGTTTCCAAGTTAAGTGAAATTAAGCCCCCCTATTTCCTTGTCATGTGTTTTTCTTGGTCAAATCTTACCTGCTTGTTTTTTTTTCTATTTTGAGTGGTTTTAAAGTGGTTCAATGTGAGTGATGTATTAAAGTATGGTGTTATTGGGTTGCGTTAAGTTTGATTTTTAGCCCTGCAGCCTACCCTTACCATTATAATTATTTTCTCTTTTCTATTTTTCTGTGTGGCCTGCTATTTTGATATCTGCTGTAGATCTGATTATCATCTTCATGTGGGGTTGCTTTGCCAACAAGTTTCGGGAGGAGTTATCAGGACATGACATTTGTGTTACAAAAAGATGATCAATGCATTCACTCACATCTATTTAATCCAAACCAACCATGCATTCCATGGCCCCTGCCAGGCACAAAGCCTTGTGCTTATTTTTTTCATAAAAGCCGAAGCATGCCTACACTACGAGGTAGGTCTAGGTAATGAATTCAACAATCTCCACTGAAGAAGAGACACACTTCTCCAATCCATAGCGCCATAATTTAGTCCATGTTGAATTTTGAGAAGTGCACGTCAGAGGTATAATTTAGCCTTCAGTGTTTGAATTGACTGAAGCAATTGAGGTTGACTGAATAAGTTGACTGGAGCAAGCTAAACTCTGTACTTCCCAGTCAAACCTATTCACAATTGCACAATGTCACACTATAGCTGTATCTGTGGTTTTTGCTTTCAACAAATTCTGGTGATAACTTTGCTGTTTCCTGTTTTATCTGAATCTGTGTGAGCCTAGGAAGCGTCTGGGTGAGAATCCAGATAAAACAGGGCTATGGTCGGACACTGTATGTAGTGAATCATTCACAACATTCTGGCCAATATCTGACCATTCCGACTCCAAGAAAGAGAGATCAAATCTTTGGCCTTTATAAACAGAGCTAAGTGATAATTTACAGAATAGACCTTGAGTTGTTTTTATGATGGTGTAGACCATTACAAAAGCAAAAAACTTCAACTTGCAAACATTTCGTTTAATATCGGCAGACAAAACCAATGTTTAAGCAAAATTGTATAAATTAACCAAACTGTCTGCTCCCTGAGCTGTTATCTATCAATCTAGCTGTTGTTTGTCTATCTAGCTGTTAAACACTAGACAGTCAGCTTTATGATGCAACAGCTCATTGATTGAAACTTTTTTAGGTAGATCTAGCTTTTAGGTGGATTTTTGGCAGATCTGTTTTTTTTTTTTTTTGCTTAGTTGTTTGAACTACACTCACCAAAATGTTACCAAAAAACCTAGATTTTCAATCAGTTATAGGCAGAAAAATTAGATACAATTTTTATGAACTAGTTTGATTAAAAATGTACCATTTTTTTTTAATATTTTTTTCATTTTATTTTTACAGCATTTTAAATACACTTTCTATTTTCTTCATTATAGTAGTTGTAGTATACACGCTTACACGACAGTGGAACCCCAATAACATCCATGGTCATGTTTGACATAAATTGTCTATTTTACCATGAATGTAATTAACAAATTCACTCATTCATCTTGTATATGTACTTTATAAATGTAATCATTTTTCTTAAAAGGCTCTCGAGCCCTTAAAGGAGCACTACACTTTTATGACTCAGGTTCATTCTCCAGAACACCCTTACCGCAGATCTCAAGATAATAAATACTGTATTCTTTTATCCTTTTATCATTCAGTCATTCTCCACAACTGAAAAAAGCCCTTTAACAAGACTTAATCAAAAGTCCTAGCAAGAGCAGCAAATGTAAATGTAACTTTAAATTAATATTATTTACAGAAATACTACTGGTCTAATCACATTTACTAATCAATGCTAAAACTAATGCTAACATGCTACTATCTGATCTTAAAAACAGCTGAAAATATATAGCAGTATAACACCAGACGGTACACACAGGGCCACCCTTTGCTCACTTTTTCTGCTCCAGGGGTTTACAAAAACCATTGTATGATTTTTTTTTCCTTCTTAATTTAGAGAGGATGAGAAATGGTGGGTAAAGTATCCACTAACCTTTTTGTTGTGTTCCCTGTCTATTTGCACAACCCCCTCCTTCCAGTCACAACCAATAAGTAGGATGATAACAGCTGCTGGAGTGTCCTCTGTAGCATTTAAAATTAAGGTATCAGTATATTTTTTGTTTAGTTCATGCCTTGCTTTGCTCCCTCTGTATAACAAAGTTCACTGTATTACAAGGCTGTGGGCCTCCTTGCCCAGCCCCAGATTAATAAATATTTTGTGATGAATTGTACAACAGTATACCTCAAACTGCGGCAAAAATATTCTTGTACTTGGCAGATGGATTTAAAGTTATCATAGTTTTGTGTTTGTTATTTTACAAAAGAGCCATTTGCAAATTAACAACCAACTAATAAACCTTTCAAAAACATAATAGGAGCTTAGATAATTGCAATAAAGCTTTGATCATTGCTACTATTCAGTTGCTTCTTCTCAATATTAGTATGATTTTTTGAAACTTAATAAAAGCTTTTTACTCCCTAAATCATTAATAATGTCTCTGTACTCTATGCTATACAGAATTAAACCGTCAGGCTAAGTTTTTGGCTGGAATGGTGACCCTATCCTAAAAATGAGGGCTATTACGTAACCATTAACACAAGCGGTGAAGCGGAAATAATCAGACTGACTTAAAAACAACAAAAAACCTGTTTTACTGCTTTACACAAAGAGAGAAAAGGAACCAAACATACTTTGAAGAAGAATTACATTAAAAGTCAAAGCAGTTTCAGAAATTCTGGCTACTGTACTATTATCATCATTAAATATAGACTCAAACAAACATGGACAGAGACAGAAGGGACTCTAGGTGTTCCCTTCTCTCTAAGGCACTCCTAATTGGCCACATGCTGAGTAATGTGACCAATGAGTTTCAGGGCCGGCTCTCTTCGTTGTGTGAGGAGGTTTTTTTTTTCTTTCTTCAAGTTCCCTTGCATCTGCACTCTTTGGTGTCTCCTTCAGAAGGGTCTGGTTTGGTTTTACTCTAAGGCTGAGGATCTGCAAGATCTTCCTCACCAATTAGATCCCTCAGTTTACTGGGAAACACTGAGGAGTGAACCCAGCACAGTGCTATCTGGTGAGTAAAACTATATGTGTGTTTCGTCTCTTTGAGAGTGAATATTCAGACAGAAAAGCAGCAGATATCTATGTTGGTTGACTAATGGCAGGCTGAGCAGACAAACTTTCTTTAGTTTGCAAAGCAGCACATGCCTGTGTTTGTGTTTACACGCATGTGTATGAATCCCTTCAATCATTGGGGGCTCATTTCTTTTCTGCTTCTGCCTCAAAGGTGTAAACTGTCATGAACTGACCTTTTCGTTCTTCACTCTGACACTTTTTTTTATTTTACTGAGCTTCTTGTCATTCCAATTTGGCTGTTTTCTTCCTTTGAGCATAAAATATTTAAATGAATGAATGAAAGCTAATGTGGACATTTGCTAAATTCTGATAGGTATGCAGATGTTAAAAGTAAAGTACAGACACATAATTCAAGTTAAAAACAAGGAGTGAGAGTGCTACTTAAATTAATGTATTGGCACCATATAAATACATATAAATTAAAAAATAACTCTTAATTTTAAAATAAAACTAAATTTTAATATTTAAATATCCCAAAAATTCAGACAACTTCAGACAAACCTATTGATGTCATTCAGAATTTTAATCTTTTTTAATAAGATTTAACATTTAAATCCATGTTTTATTAATTCATCTTCTAACCCTCTTATCATTCCCTTTTGGGGTCACATGGGTTTCTAATGTGATCTTTAGCACACCTTGGGCGAGAAGCCGGAGCACACCCTGGACAGGTTGGCAGTCCATCACAGGGCAACACACACATTCATTTAGATCATTCACTAACCGGCAGCATGTTTTTGGGATTGTGAGGGAAACCAGAGTACCCGGAGGAAACCCACAGAAGCATGGAGAGAACATCCAAACTCCAAAATTTTTTAAAATAATAAAAACTAATAAAAGATTTTCAAAAGCAGAAATTATGTTGTGGCATTAAAATCCACCATGCAACACATAGACACACACATACCCACACTCACACACTCACACGCACACACTAGAGCTGCTGTGCATGCCTCCAGGCACACGAGTAAATTGAACCATCAGTTGGTGTCAACTTTAGTGCCTCTTTAGACTGTACAAATGTAATAGGGAATTTAATATAAAAATAAACATTGACCTTTAACCCAATTGATTCAACTTTAAATGTAACCAACTATTTTCACCTTGTAGAGATTTTTCTCACAAAAAAATCGAATCAATATAAAATAGACAATCCACTTGTAATTCCAAGGTGTGGTTTCATGGGGTAAGTGCTCTTAAACTATCCTTGCTTTCTCTATTCCCTTACATTCCTGACTTCCATCACACACTTGAAATAATCATTTACCCATGAGCACACCAGACTCGTTTGCACTCTGATACATTGAACTATGTGCAGTGGAGTCGCTTGCTTTTAATCAGCAAAACACTGGTTAAACTGGTACCTGAAGTCACTGAAAAAAAGTATATTTTCCACCCGAGTTCATCATACAGGAAAAACATCCAGGACCTGTGGTGACCTTCAGCAGATGCTGAGCTTACAGTAACTGACAGCAAGCCTCTAACACAATGATGCACACACACGCACACACACACACACACATAACACTAATTCACTCACAGGTCCGGGTTAATCTTAGAACCCAAAATGGGCTACTCATTGTTGAGTAGTGTTTCTCATTTGTTGAACAGGTTTTCACAAGGTGTCATTGACGATGCTTAATAATTGCAGAGCTTGGTACATATCACTTATAGATTTGTGTGTTAAAAAGTTTACTGGGATGTTTTTTTTCAGCAACTTAATTTTTTTGTTTATTTTGTTGTTTGTTGTTGCACTGTACCATAAAAAAATCCTTGTGTGTGTTAGCTCACACTTGGCAATATAGCTTATTCTGATTTTAATGTTAAGAAAGTTTGAAATTACTAATCATTAGAGCTTGAGATGGTGCAGAATCCTAATTTGATTACTTAGAATATTATTGTTTTGTGGCTTTTAGCACAATTTTGAGGGTCTAAAAGTCATACACGTCAGAACTGGTGAACATTTACGCTTGATTTGGGTTCAAAAAGTGGGTGTAGCTAAATGGCCACTTAACACATTTCAGCTTATGGTGCGCTATCAGTTTGTCATTGGTGAATGAAATACAATAGACATGTGTAGTGTACCAAGACTTAAAATATAAGAAAATATGGATCGTATTTCCAAAATCGACAGAAAGTCAGCTCATTTACAAAAAAGATCCAAAAATAGCCGCTTGAGCTTATGTCATCTTTTAACAAACTCCTCCTAGAGATTTTATCTGTTCAACTCCAAACTCCACCAGTATTATCCTAGGGAATATGGGGTCTTAAGTTGCAAACCTTTGTGACTTCATCAAACGAAGTGCACACAGCGTTCGCCGGAAGTTGAAATTTTTCCATAAACAGGGAGTTGATAACTCAGCCATGCAATGTCTGATAGAGATTAAACCGGCCATGTGTGTTAAGAGTCGATGTATGAACAAATTGATATAGTAACGTACGTGGTCACATGAAATACAGCTTTGATGAGGTACAACATTGATGAGGTACTTCTTTCACCCAATTTGACATTTGTAATAAGAATATTGTCAAATACAATAACGAACAATATTTAACAGATCTAGCTTGAATACATTGCCTAAAAAAAAGAAAGATGTCATTGCATGGTGCACAACATTGGCCACTGAAGGACAATGATACCTGAGGGCCTGATTGCTGCTTGCAGATTTAAAATTTAATTGTGTTTTCTTATAATGTTTTTGATGGTATTGAGCTAAATGGTCACATTTTAAATGTAGATTAACTAAATATTTACACGTAATGTTCAATGTAAAAATCACTGTTTTTTATAAACATTGTAAAAACAGGTTAATTTATGTGCTGCATTAACACAAAAACATATAAACGTGATATGATAATGATAAAAAAAAACCCACAAAGATGCCAAAACCATTTGCTGTAGTTTACTTTTTAAAGTGTAGATGAATTTAGCTTAAAGACTCAACCTTTACCTTCTCATCATGAAAGGCTGTTTCAAACTAATGTGGCTGATTAGTTTGACAACTTTATCAAGCAAAACTTATCAAGCATTGAATGATCGTGTTAATCAACATCCTAGTGATGTGTGATTGAAGTCTTTTGAGTTCTTTAATGAGTTTCTCGCATCACTGTTTGCAGTGAGAACACAGATGTTCAACGAATGATGAAATGTGATGAATATTATCAGAGAGATGTTAATCACAATAAACACAGAGAGATGTGTTTCAATCAGCCTCTGGCCAGATGCGATCACATGAAACACATGTGCTGCAAACACGAGGCCAAGTTCACCTACTTTGCCAACATACAGTAGTGTACTGGGGTGAATAGCAGAAACTCTAGAACATATATTAGCTGGACATTCAGTAGTTTATGAAATAGACAGTCATCTAGCCAAATAATCAGCTTTATTAATATTAATGATGCTATTCGTTATATAAATGAAGGAGACAAATAAAAGACATCTCCTTAATTTACATTTTTTGGTTTATTTGAAAAAAGATTTTTTGAAGGCCTGTAACATCTTGGTTTACTTGGTCCTCTTACAGTCGATCACTTTGACTATCAAAAGACTCAACTATAAGAATTCCTATGTATTTGTAGATTTGATTTGAGCAGTGATGTAAAGAGTCCTGAAATATCATACTCAAGTAAAATAACCATAAAAAAAGTAAAGTAAAAGTTTTTGTTCTAAATACGACTCGAAGTACGAGTTAAAAGTAGCTCTCCTAAAACTACTCAGGAGTTGTGAGTAGTGAGTATCACATCAGAGCCGTTTTCTTAAAGGTGTTTCTATAGATAGAAATAGGAGGTAAAGAGAGTGAGAGAGAGGGAGGAAAGAAACAGAAAGAGCAAGAGGGAGATAAAAGAAAAGAGATAGTGAGAAAAAAAAGGATGGGAAAAAATGAGAGCATGAAAGAAAAGAGACAGATGGAAAGCATTAAGAGAATAAGAGCGATCTGGAGGTAAAAGAGAGGAGATAAAAAAGAAAGGAGAGAAAGAGAGAGGGAAATAGAAAAGTGAAGGATAGATTGAAAATAGAGAAAGTGAGAGAGATAGAAAAAGTGAGAGCACAAAAGATATAAATACAGGAGAATAAAGTAGAGTGAAAGAAAAAGAAATAGGGAGACAAAGAGAAAAAATAGAAAAGAAAGGAAAAGGAAGAGAGAAAGAGAGAGAAGAAAAAGAGAGGAGCAAGAGCGAAAAAGAGAGAACGAGAGAGAAAGTGTGACATTCGAGAATGCAAAACAGTAGAAAGACAGAAAAAATAGGAGAGAGAATATTCATTCATTCATTTTCCAACCCGCTTATTCCCTTTTGGGGTCACAGGGGTCTGCTGGTGCCTATCTCCAGCGAACATTGGGCGAGAGGCGGGGGAACACCCACTGCGCCACTGTGCCGCCCTGGAGAGAGAATAACTGCTTCTTAATGAAACATTCAACTATTTTCCTGGAGATTGAAATGATAAAAGGAAATAAGCGAGCTGAAAAATAATTTCTATTTCTACTGATTGTATCTATGTGATGGTAATGTATTGGTTACATTCGCTAGATCTCATTTTTGGGCGATTGCTTCTTAATACCCAATTTGTTTGAGCACAATAGATACCAATAGATGCCCTGTAGAAAAAAAGGAGTCAAGGTAGACTGAAGTAGTGCAGTAAAAGTACAGATACAGAACTCAAGTAAAAGTAAAAGCATACATTTTTAAATCTACTCTCTAATTTACAATTTCTGAGAATGTGAGTATTTGTAATTAGTTACTTTACACCACTGCATTTGAGAATGTGATTTTGTTGATTTGCTTTTGGAATATGCGGTCTGAGTACTATACACTAAGTATACATTTATCTGGACTTATTAACGATTTAACATCCTGGTACTATTGTAACGCTTTTGATAAATCATACTGTGATGAGGTAGCGGGCTGATTAGCTTTGCCAGGTGCGACTCATCAGGCTACGTGCAATTGCCAGCTGCGCATCATCAAGCTGCGCACATTTGAACATTCCCCTTCAATGGGAGCAGCGATGGACACAAAACCCAGAGCCTCGCTTGCCTAACCTGCTCACCACCATCCCCGACAGAGGGCTTAGTAACTCATTTTATAAGTTTATTGTGGTGCCATATATTTAATAAAGCATCCTGTGTGGCCTTGAACAGTCAGTGTGCCACCCGGTACAATACTTTTTGTTGCAGAAAACAAAAAAAATCCCTTTAAATATTAACTACAGTTTAAATTTTGTAGGCAAGTTACATAATTTAATGATATTAAATAATGTAAAAGTATTATTGGGAAAAAAAACATTTCCCCTGTCGCTATGAGAGATTTAAACCAAATCTCATGCATCTACAAAATTCCTAAGGTGAGATAAAGATCGTTGATAAAGTTAACATTCGGGTTGGTATGGAGGGTTTAGTGATGTTATATAATCTTTCCAATTAGTTATTGCCACCAGATCCCACGTCTCTTTGATTTTCCTAAGTTGAATTTTTGAACTGCTGGAAACACTTTCTAAGTAAAATAATATGGTCGCTATAGAGAGATCATTGATATGATATAATGTTCCATACTGTAATAACATATAGACCAGACCACCTTTTAACAAAGATTTAACAAATTGATTGCTAGGGTAAACAGTCTGGTTCCTGTGGAGGGTCAGGGACTCACTCCCCACACTGCAAGATTTGGTGGAGAATGTGGTTTTCTGGCAAGTGAGACATGGAACAAAAGGTTGAGAAGGATTGTGACATGAGAAGCACCATACATGGCAACGTGAATGGACTATCACATCATGGAGAGAGCATGAATGGCAATGAAGATTGGCATATTTATCAGTGTACCCACTTACCCAAATAAGTGTGGCAGAAGAGGGTTGACTGAGAAAATGTCACTTTGCCTGTAAAATTATTGTGGAGAACAGTGGAAGCATAAATATGAGGATGGACGGAAGCTTTTTAGACGGAACATGTGCTAATTTGAGTCTTGATGATAATGGATAACTGACTATACCCATAATCAAACAATTACATTTGTTTAGTGATGAAAACACTGGCAAATCCTGTCAAATCAAATTATTGATATATAAAAAATATATATATATATATAATTCCAACCCAATCTTTATTTACTCTTCTCATTTGTAAACATGTAAGAACGTTCAAAAACCCAAAGCTCATTTCTTCCTGCAGACTTTCACTTCTAAGCAAATCATCCTGAAGTGGAAACATTTCCTCCTCCTGCCCGAGGGCCAGTTAGCAGCTGTTAAATTAAAATGAGACACTCTTTTTTACAGTTTAACCTGGACTGTTTGACATCTAAGCACTCTAACTTTCACTCCGTGCCCATGCATTAAATTTCCACACTTACTCATTTTGTTTGGTTAGTGTTTTTAAACATTTTAAGCAATAAGATAAAATTAAAGAATTAAACCAGTGCACTCAATCTCTGTGTTTGTGTGTGCGTGTACATGTGCATGTTAGAGAGAAGAGGTAGATTAAACACACATTCCTGCTGTCATTTCTCCACACACACCCCACTGTGACATTAAATCACCTGGTAGACACATTCACACACACTCGCAAAATGCACATGAACAAAAATAACTTGTCTCATGTTTTTCAAACTGCTGGTGAAACTTTTAAAACAGTGCTTTTTTTAAGCAGCAAAGAGCAAAAATAAATCAAATAAATTTAGAGGTTGAACTGCACTCTTAAAGCAGGTAGTCTTTTGTAGAAGGAAAGTGGATTTTAGAAAAGTGAACTAGACACTTTTGAGTGTCCAGCAAAAAAAGTGTGCATATTCTGGGGGCGTTCAGTAGAAGCCGGAGAAAAAAGAGATATCCTCCCGGTTTCCTCCAGATATTTTAGGAAGAGAAAGATGGATTTTTACAAACCATCATGTTAAAATGAGATGTATTTAGCAGTATATGTTCCAGCAGCAGTACGTCTCTATAGCAACTGCCATGACCAAAGCATTGGCACAACATATTCACTGATCATTTTCATTTTTTTTGAGTAATGATTGATGCGTTTCATTTTCATGTGTTCTCATATTATTTACACACTCTACAATATATTACCAAGTGTAGAAAATAATACGTGTGATACAAGAACTTTCATTCTCTGTATTTTCTGAATCTAAAAGTTTACTTAAGATGACTATTTTTCTCATTTATACATTACACATTCATTAAAGAGAATTTTTTTTTTACTTTCATTAAGTAGACTAAAATCTCTTCTTTTGTACAATCTTTTGCAACCTTGGCTAAACTAGGACAAAGGAGGGATCACAACATAGCCAGTGGGGTAACAAACACCATGCAGTATTTAGTTGGAACTGTATAAAACACATTATGCACAAGCTCTAATGCAATCTCAAAAGAAAGGCTGTCATACCTTTGTACAAACAGGTAACAATAATAAAACTACATTTCACCATGTGTGTATAACAGGCATTCAGGCAAAGCTTCCATACGTGTTTTGCATTCTTTCCTGAAGCGCAAAAGAGAAAAACAGAAAAAAAATATCTCCTTTTCACTTTCATTTTTATAATATCAGATATTTCTTTCAGTTAAAATTTTTCAGTTTATAAAATAATATTTACTTGAAATTTCCTTGTATTTAGTTACAATTTTATTGAACCCCTCATTGTTTAGCTTTAGCCTTTAAAGGCATGGGAGGGGACCCTTTGGGACCCTAGTCCCACTTCATTCTAAAAACTGTTTATTAGATACATATGAATACATTTTCCTTGTTTTTTTTATGCTTGCAGATATTTTATATTTACAACATAAAAAGGACTAAGAACAAAAAAGAAACTATTTTGTTTCTTGAAAACTGAAACACTGAAGTACACAGGCCACCGTGTGTTTAACCCTTGTAGGGTCTTCGTTTTTGTGTTACACAGGGGGTTCTACTGGGTCTAGTTGACCCATGGCATTTTTAGTTCCTTAATTCAACATAGTGAATTCTCTTTTTATCAAAATACTCAACAGATGTCCATCCCATTTTTAAGTAATATAAACAACACTTTTAACATTTGTTTTTAACCTTTGTGTCAAATCAGATAATAATGAATAGAATATAATTTCTTATGATGAAAATTGAAGTAAGAGGGTTAAGTTACTAAAATTAATACATAGTTTTCATTTTGGATTGGTCTTTTATGGTTATATTTGAAAAGCCTGTTTTGTACACATAATCCCTAGGGGAGAATCCAACATGACTTGTTCAAGTTGTATTTATAAACATGGTAGCAGGTTTAAATTAAGTTTTGCTAAACAAGTTTTAAGAGGAGCTCCATAGCAACTATGTTAACCAGCAGCTTTCACTAAAGCTTATCCCAGGCCTCAATAAGCTGCCCTCTTGTAAATAGACATTCAATGGTGGAAGCTGCTGATAAACCATGAATCATGGTAGTTTGGGCTGGTGGACCATCTCAAAAAAGCTTAAGAACCAGATATCACCACAATGTCTGACATTGATTGTTGTCTGTTCACTTTCCAGGTACTATCCCCCACCATGACAAATCCCTCAGTTGAGCCGAAGGCCTCCTGCCCACTCATGTCCAAAACCCAGCCCCCCCGCTTGGTCAGCAAAGATGGTCGGAGTCTGATGCACAACAGTGGCTCCCCAGGCTCCAGACATACCTGTTTCAGTGCCCTGAGGGACATGTGGGGTACCTGGTTGGCACTGCGCTGGAGATGGGTGGTGCTGGCATTTTGTGGCTCATTCCTGCTTCACTGGCTGCTCTTTGCAGTGTTGTGGTACCTGCTTGCTCGGGTCAATGGAGATCTAGATGTGCCTAACCATGATTCTCCTCCTGAAGGCCATGTGCTGTGTGTTAAACATGTGAATGGGTTCACAGCTGCTTTCTCTTTTGCACTGGAAACCCAGCTGACCATTGGGTATGGTACCATGTATCCAAATGCTGATTGCCCGACTGCCATTGCACTGCTTGCCCTGCAGATGCTACTTGGACTCATGCTGGAAGCGTTCATCACCGGTACACAACCTTATATTACACTACATTACTAAATTTAATCTTTTGAATATTATGGAAATATGAACAAATTTGATGAAGGGTAGTTCACTTTTAAAGTATTTTCCTACAAACAATAATTTAAGAGATGTTAACGTCACTCCAGTATTATTAAAAATTAGTAAAAACTTATGGAAGCAGTTTGTTATTATCTTCTGAGAATCTTTTCCATCAATAAATTGAAGTTTCAGTTGCCTCTGTATTAGTTTCCAGAAAGACAGCCCAACTATTGTCATTTAAGAGACCACACCTTTAATTTTTATTTTTCTTGATATTCTTTTAAAACTTAAAATATTAAATGCCACTTTTTCATAATTATGTAAATAAAATTACATTTAATAACACTGGAAAAATCTAAATTAGGATTCTGACATAAAATTGTGACGTCTCAAAGAGAATAAATCCATGAACAAATGAATGGGAGAATGGTTACACTCCAGTTAAAACTTAAAGAATTTAAAACTGCCTAGTTTGAACAAATAAACAATGCTCATGCCATTCTAAATAGCTTTTGTTTTAAAAAGTGCAGACTGACTGTAGTGTACAGTGTATAAGTAATACTTAAATCAAAGAGCATAACACTGTATTTCTTTTGACTAGTTATGCACGTACTTTGATACATACAGGGAAACTTTTCTTACATCGTGAGCTAACTAAGGTTAAATGAATGTCTGGGTAAGTTTCACATGCAGTTCATATGCTTTAGTGGGATCAAATGCCAGAAGGGACTCTTTCATGAGTATATATTTAACTTTTATCACAAGTATTAGGCATCTGACCTGCGAGGTAAACGTGTTACAAGCCTCTCTTTGTGTTAAGCATGTCATGCATTTATCACCACCAGAAAACAAGAGAACACAATCTGCAGGCAGCTGTTTTGGCTCCATTGTACACCAGCCATGGCCATTTAGTGTGACAAAAGTGCAGGCTGTACGTATGGCTCCAAAGAACTAAGCTCAATACTCTGTCTGGATACTGAATTTTTATTGGCTAGTAGGTGTTTATTTCATTTGTATAGCCACACTGGGTTTTTATTCTATTACTATGGTAACCATAGTTACAGAGAGTTGCGGGTGAGAAATCACATAAAGGGGGATGGTAATAATAAACATGTTTTGTATATTTTCATAGATATATACTGTCATTTATTGAATAAAAACCTTGTTTGTGGAGCGCTGCAGTTGTCTTCTCCCTAAAGCTGCTCTGGAGAGCAGCAGTAGGTCAGCAGCAGTATGTCTCCACTGTGACTCAACCTCCTCAAGCTCTTTCCATGCGCTGTTTCATTACATGCAAAGGAAGCACTACGTTTCGTTTTGACTCTCCTCTTGTTATTTTAGGGACTATCTGCAAACTACAGTCATATTCAAAAACCCTTGTGGGATTGATGCAGTTATAGCACTTATTATTAGAAAAATACCAGTTGCTATTGACATTTTAAGAAAGGCTACCTTACTGACTGAAACATCTCAAAATGTTCTTTTGAATATCTATATTGGTATTCTAAACACCACATTTTCTCCCATTAGGTGCCTTTGTTGCAAAGTTCTCACGTCCTCAGAAGCGATGCGGCGGCATCCTGTTCAGTCCCCAGGCTGTGGTATGTGAGGTCAAAGGTCAACGCTGCCTGATGTTTAGAGTGTGCAACCTCTTACCTCGCCCTCTGGTGGATGTCTCAGTGAGTGCCGTTCTATACCAACACCACAATGACCACGAGCTTCTCCAGACTGCAGTAGAATTCAGCATCGACAACCTGGGCCCAAGACCTTGCCCTCTTTTCCTGTCCCCTCTTACATTCTTCCACCCTCTCACCCAATCCAGTCCTCTGAACAACAGCCAATCGCATTTCGAGATGGTGGTCTTTCTCTCAGCATCCCAGGAAAGCACTGGATCAGGATACCACATGAGGACATCATACCTACCTGATGAGATCCAGCATGGCTTCTGCTTCAGTAAGATAAAATCTGTGCATGAGAAACATTGCAATAAAAAGGAAACCATGCACTATTTCAGCACACACCCCTGTCCTCTCACAAACACCCTCGACACACTGGAGAAAGAGCATGTGGTCGTGCAGCTGAATGGAGAAGGAAGTGACTTTGTGGAGTAAAACTTCTTCAGATGACTGAAGGTTCCAAACATTTGTTAAAAAGAACTTTTTTCATAATGAGCCCCTAGAAAAAAATACAACCATTAAAAGCTAGTCCCCATTTTTGAGTACACCTGGGAGTTTTGTTAAACCTCAGAACACAACTAGCTTCAAATAAGAGAAATTCTAGTCTCTCCTGTGACTTTTGCCACCATTGAACATTCATTAGCAACGATTACACTGTTTTAAGAGAGTCCATGGCTTTCCATTTCCATTTCCAAAGCTAACCATTGGTTGCATTACAGCACACCAATGCAAAGATGTTTGGATTGATTTTCATCTTCAGTACATCTTAATATCAAGGGAAAACCATCACTGCTAACCCAAATTCAACGCTGGCAGAAAATAACAACAAGCCTTCTTGTGTGTGTGTGCACACATCACATTAGGATGAGTTTCTTTTCATTATAAAAAAAAAAAAAAAAAGGTTTTCTAATGCAGTCCGAGTGCTTTCACTCTGCTTATTTGAAGAGAGATATCATTGGGGTAGTCGGCTCAAAGTAATGACCACAACTACTTTCTACCTTAATAAAAATATATATAGTTTACTGTTATCCAAGTTATACGTTATCAAATGCAACAACACAGTGTTAAAAATAGGTTTGTTTGTGAAGAGTTAAGAAGACATTTTTAATAATAATAATATATTCATCCCAAAGTAAGAGGAACAATTAATTTTTAATAAACATGGGGAATTTGGCTAGATGATTTACTGGTTTGTAACCAATGAACTGGATGAAGAGTGGCGCTATGGAATGAGAAAATCTCCTCCACCCTCAAAGGTATGTACCTGATCTTCACAAAAACAGCACCCCCACCTCTAAAATTGAAATCACTGAATAAAGCAACGGCAAATCCTCTGGTGTGCATGTCACAGTTCGATGAGTTTCGAACCTTGACTAAACAAATTGGTCTAAATCCAATTTGAAGACTTATTGATCATTAAAAACAGAGAAATAGCACATTGTTCCTATAACTTGACTCAAGTCATAGAAACATTGAATTGTGCTCTAAATTCACCAAGGTTCCCCCATTCAAATCCACATTCTAAATATCAGACATATAGTACTTTATTATTCCAAATGTGTTCAACAACCCTTAGAGAAGTGCCTATGTATTGTATTTATACTGTAGGTTGTGTCAATTTCGGGCATACTGTACTAAAGCAGCAATAGTGTCACCATTAAGTAAACACTTGCCACTCATCAAAACTTTCATCCATGTTGCATCATAGGAGCAAAAAGTGAACATGCGATGTCCATGTCAAATACTCCTTATGTAGGTAATCCCAGTATTTCTTGCTTACTGCATTTCATATTCACACATTTAATCAAAAGACAATCACTGACTAAAAATCCACATGATAAAAATGTTCTTTTTATTTACCAGTAATGTTTTCCTTTTCATCCAAGAGAAACCACTGTACACATGGACAATATGTTCTTTCTAATCATCATGTGCTGTCTGTATTTTTTTATATCCTGTAGCTCCCTAAACTCTTAAATGTATCTTTTTACTGGAGACTAAAAACTGTACTGATTGTTGTAAATATCAAATATAAAATGAAGAGATTATTTACTAGAACCTGTTTCTAGTGTTATTGGTGCAATCATACCTATACACCTAAACCAAGAGCACAGTAACTTTGGTGGCACAACACTGTATGATTGTTACCATAGATCATAGATTGCACAATGTTCTGTTTGTCAATCAATGAGCAAATTGGTTTCATCTCAATAATTATATGTGTATAAAGTTTGATTGTTTAACCTTCAAGACTTTTGTTGAGCTGTATTGAAAAGCAAAGGATCTATGAAAGAAATGCCTTCATTTTGATCTGTGGATTACAAATTGGAATAAAACCCCTGTGAAAGGGCTGTGGTTGTGTTTAATTTTTTATATTTTATCAATTAGGGTTCAGTACTTAAATCTGATAGCACTGCTGCCACTGTCAGGAATACATACAGAAAAGAACTGTGTATAAAAAAAAAAAAAAACTTTTGCATATAAAATCTTTTTAGGGGTACTTTGGATACGAACGTAGATATTATATATTTCTAGTTACTGACCAAAATGTACAATATTTTACTCCCTTGCATTAAATAAAGGAGCAATTTGTAAGAATTGTAACTCAACGAACCATAAAATGGCTCTGAAACGTTTACAGAAAGTATAGTTTAAACAGTTGTTTAAACTTAAAAAGTAGTTTAGACTGTTGTTTAAACAGAATATTTAAATTTTAAAAGCTCTATTGCAACATGCAATGTGCCACCACTCACAAGTCAGTAGCTTGATCTAGGTTTCCTGTTCATACTGATTTCACAAACATAAAATGCATTAAGAAATAGAAAAACAAGGGGTTGTACAGGAGATTTTTTGGGTGTTTTTTAGACATGTACTTTTACTTACAGTGTTGTCTGGATAAGAAATTTCAGTTACATACTGTATATCTTATAGGAGACAAATGCAGGAATATTTGAGAGGTGAAATTAAGTTGATATGATTTAAGATAAGCACGGAAAATAATTCTTTAAACTAAATTAGGCATGTGTATAAATTTAGGCACCCTTGTCATTTTATTGATTTCAATCCTTTTAGCTTTAATCTTCAGAACTTGGTTTGGAAACCTCACTGACCCCTTGACCTCTATACACAGGTGAATCCATTTAAAAGGGTCAGTTGTAAGTGTTTCATCACTTTGCATCTTCTTAGAGTGGCAACATGGGAGCCTCAAAACAACTCTGAGATATTTAAAGGTGGCAAGTGGCATATTGGTAGTGTTGGTTGTCCTAGAATCAGAGGGTCGGTTTTATCCTCGCCAGGTCCATTCCACCATTGTGGCCTTGTGCAAGCAATTGTATGGATGCTTGGTGGTGGGCAGGATGCCGTAGACCACATTATGTCACCACCAGTATGTAGAAATGTGTCGTTGAGATAAGTGTCTGGAAAAGAGCTATATAAATTGAAGGCATGGTCATTATTATTAATAAGCTCTCCATTTCAACTGTGACGAAAGTTGTGAAGAATTGGAAGACCAGAAGCACAGTTCCAGTTAAGGTCATAAAGTGGCAGACCATGAAAAATGGTGGTGTGAACAGAACAGTCAGAGTCAACCCACAGACCACCTCCAAAAACATCATCATCTTGCTGCAGATGGTGACACTGTACAACGTTCAACATTTTACATAAGGAGATGATGTATGGACAAGTAATACGGAAAAGCCTTTTCTTTGAACACGCCACAAATGGTCACTGTAGGTACATTTTAAATAAATGTATTAAAGCAATAATCAACTAATGAAAAAGCAAAGCAATGGAAGAGGAAAAGCTGCAATGTGCCCCTGAAACCCCATTACTTATTTATTGCAAATCTGATTCTTTCATTACAAAGATGGAGACGGTTAAAAGATATAACCAACAGCTCATCCCATATTTTCAAAGCAACTTCGCATAGGAAACAGAAAAGAAGACAAAGAGCAGGAAGAACGATGACAGGGAGAGAAAAAAATCAAAGAACACATAGAAAAAAAATCATGGATGTCGAGCTGTTTATACTGCTGGTAGATCACAGAGAACTGTTTGAAAAACGCCTTAAAGATTACCAAAATCTGAAAGAAAAAAGTGCCACGGAGTGGCTAAGCTTTTCAGGCACTGCAAGAGATTACTGTTCAATAAAAACACCATCATTTTGAAAAATAATATATTTTAATGGACATTATGTAACTGGCCAAACAAGTGACAGGTTAAAATTATAATATTCCGTTCAAATACAATACAAAAGTATATATATAAATGTTAACAGATGCAGAAACAACATGATTCCAATCTATTTAAAAATAAAAAAATATTTATAACATTTTCCTTCCTTCCCTTTCAGTCAGTTGGTCATTTTTAATTTTATTTAGTCCGCAACAATTGTTTAAAACGATGAACACAAAAGAAATGTCTCTTGTTTCTGAACCAAAATTACTGATAGTGGCTTAGACAAATAAAATCTTGAGTTTCAGTTGAACCCTTTAAGAGGTTATTTTGAATTCACATGGACTTTTAAAGTAGCAAAACAAAATGGCAAAACCTTCATTGCAAAAATACAGATGTTTGAGCTAAATGTTTAGGCTGCCCCTTTAAGACCTAGTTTTCTTACCTTGTGAAGTATCACTCCATTAACCTCTTTCCACAGGTGATGAATCTAATTCCTCATGCATTTTTCAGGAAAGCTGTTAGCGGCTAGTAATGCTAATGCTGCTTGTTGAGCGTCACGCAGGGGTTTTAATTACAGCTAGGTGTGAGGTCCTGTAGGAGGAGCACTGTGTGCATGAGTGAGTGTTGTGCTCTAACAGGTTTAAATGTGCTCCATCTCTGTTTATGAACAGAAAGTGGCCTGTAGCTCTTTAAAGGCAGCGCGCCGTTGTTTTCGCTCCAGTTCCAGCCTCTTCCTCTCCTCCTGCTCCTCTCGTAGCTCAGCTTCAAACTGACTGCGCACAGACAGAGCTTGAGCCTGCACAGATACAAGCATTTCAACATGTGAAGACACCCTCTGCAGCTTCCAGCAAAGCACTTTTTCATTCCATGCATACATCTCAAACAAAAAATTTTAACTCATGTATGACATTAAAAACCCATTTATAGCAAATATTACTTACATTTCAACTGAAAATTTTGAAAGGAAGAGCAAAAATGTATAGCGATATCTTTGCCCCGGCTCCTCAAGTTTGAGGCACCTTTAAAACTTCCTTCTGAATAGAAAGATTCTAAATCTTTCTTAAATTTGGACATAAAACCAATAGTATATTCATTAGATAAAGATACTACAAGTCAGATGAATCGTACATGACCATAATCTCATGAAAAAATCTTAATGCGTTGTAAGAGCTTATGTCCAGAGTACTGAAATATCATACCCGAGTAAAAGTACCGTTATTTGCCAAAAATATAAAGAAAGTTGGAGAAAAAGAGAAGGAAAAAACAGAAAGACAGATAGATAGCATGAAAGGAGAGAGAGTTAGCTGGAGGAAAAAGAAGAAAGTGAAAGAGAAGAGATATATAAGATAGATAGAAAAGTGAAAGACAGAAAGTGAACAAATGAGAAATAGAGGAGAATGAGAGAGTGAATGTAAAGAAAGAGAGAAATAGAAAGAGGGATAAAAAAAGAAAATTAGCATAGAGAAAAGCAGAAAGAATGATACGGTGAAACAGGGAGAAAAAGGAGAGAAGCAAGAGTGAAATGAGAGAAAAAGTGATATAGAGAGAGCAACACAGAAGAAAGAGAGAAAAAAGAGAGAATAACTGCTGCATAATAAAACCCTCAACTATTGCCGTGGCTATTGAAACAATAAAAGAAAATAAACTAGTTGTTCTTGGAAAATGATTTCTGTTTCTTCTGAGTGTATTGTTGTAGTAGTATTGGATTTGTTAAATTCACTAAATTTTCGTGGGAATCGTTAGACACAATTTGATCAGACGGGATAGGTAATAATAAAGTAGTTTGAAGAAAAGTGGTGAAGTAAAAAACAAATACAGAACTAGAAATGTACTCAAGTAAAAGTATATATTTTCTCATATTTTTAAATCTGCTTAACAAATTTCTGAGGATAAAAACTACTCAATTAAATTGTATTTAGGTACTTAACACCACTGGTTATGTGAACGGTTTAATGTCTATAAATATATCATACACTTGTGTTATATTTCCATGTTTAGCTCAGCAGGATTTAATTTTATGATAAATTAATATTTTGTGATAAATTCCACATAACGTTATACTTATAGAGTATATAAAACAGTGGGAGTTCTTCCTCTAGGCCTCTTCCATAAGGACGATCTTCCTCTAGTCTAGGCCTTGCGTGCAGCTACACTGTTTGGCCACAAGAGAGCAACCTATGGTCAAATTCATTCAGTACTTTGACGGCGAGAAGCTTTAAAAAATGTTTAGCATAACATTGTGTAACTCCTATAATTCCCTTTCCTTTAATTGTTCTTCTTGTTTCTCATGTTAGCCATTGTATATTGTTAAATGTTGTTTGTTGGCAAACAAATAAATCTTTAAAAAGTGGACGTGAGCAGAGCAATGCAAACAACATGGGATTGAACCCCTGGGAATAACCTACCAAATGTTTCTTGAATTGTAAGTCACTTTAGATAAAAGCATCTAATACGTGCATAAATGTGAGAGTTTTGCATTTACAGATTCTAAAAAGTTATCAAGTACCAAAAGTTGTTGCATGTAAGTTAGAAAAATTCAAGAATTTGAAAATGTGATCAGAAAAGTTGCATCTGTGGTCCGCAGGAGTAGATTCTTTAATGCTCACATGTGTGATGAACCCTCCATCAACTGTTGCTAATATGAGCTTTTTTTCTATAGCGTCAGTTTTTTTGTGTTTTTTTTATAAACAACAAAATCTTCTATTTTTGTTTCTATATAATTATTTAAAGCAGGGAACACCACATTACACTTAGAACTAAAGCAGCGCAGAATGACTTCAAAAACCATGACGTGACGCCAGCTTTTGGTTTTGTAAATAGATCTGTACATTAAAAAAATGCCTTTGGGGTCGTAGTATATATTCATTTGTGGCACAATACACATTTTTCACAAAACGAATCATGGAACTAGTTGGAAAAAGCATCTAGGAGCTGATGTGCATTTGCTTCTTCGAGAGATAGTTATTTCTTGAGTTTAATATTTACTAGGCGACAATTATTCATTCCTCCCTAACATCATAAAACCATGATATGCATCTATATTTTCGGCAGCTTTCATCTGGTATTGTATTGAATTTTTTTCCCAATCTCCATCTAAATTTTCTGTGTGATCAGGATCACATGATTCCAAAGAACCTATGGATGAAAAGACTCAAACCTTTGCTTCAAAGAAATCCCGCGCTCCTAGAACACCTTCAGCTGACACATCAATCTCTGAGAGGCGAGCCAAAGCCATGAGGCCACTCTCTTCCTGTAGCTGCCCTGCCGCAGCACGCCGGAAGATCAGCATGAACTGAGGAGTGAGAAGACCAGAGAGACTTTCTTGAAAATAGAAAATTACAGTCCACCTGGGAGCGTTGTATGCACATTAGAAGTAGGGTCTGATACTCGGTTTTATACCAAACAACCGTTTGGTACATCCTTCTTGGTTTGGTACGTGCTTGTGATCCCCAGTTTTTTGTTTCTCATTACCTTGCACTGAAAACATTCTTGAACAAAAATGCACATAAAAATGATTGGATATGATGCTTTGATTAATCAGAAGCAAGGTGTATTACATTTACTGTTATGCATTTTAGCGGATGCTTTTAAGGACTTAGAGTTCATGGAATGGACTTTTTTTTTCTTTAAATATGCTGAAATAAGTTGGTGTCATTTTTAAAACATCAAGATCAGACCCAGGATGGACTGAGACAGGTTTGATTGATTGATTTACTGATTTAATTCCCATTTTATTACACAATCACTTCAAAATAATCAGCCCATCAACTGATTGGAGACAGAATATTATTATAAAAAAAAAACGTGCATTTGAAATAAAGTAATTAAATGGTTTACACTTAAGTAAAATAAAATGTTTCCTCCATTTAAAACTCCCTCCACTTTGTCCAGGTGTGCTTTGATCAGGTATCAAACAGACAGTATGATGACTATAGCCCTATACAACTGTAGACCTACACAATACAGGAATAGTCTACAAGATGATCCCTAAAGCAGATTATGAAATCTGCCTCAGTCTGGGGTTTCATACTGAAATCTGAAGAGGGAGCTGAAGGTTCATGTCTTACACCTTACACTTGAATGATTTGGAAAGGTCCTGAGAGTCTCAAACCTGAGGCCCAATCTCTGACATCTGTGATTGTCAAAAAATGGTACACCTCCAAGTAGAAGTGATGGTTTGTCAAGCATTTAATTATTTATTTAATTTATACATACATTAAACAAATACATAAAATATAGATCCTTGTCTTTGGGAAAACATTCCAAATGGAGAGTTTAAATACACTTCCTGATCTCTCTGTATGCTCAAACTCATTAAAAGCAAAGTTTATTTTAGCAAATGTGCACAAACCAGAACATTATATTTGATCGGTATTACAGTACATCCAAATACATGTTTCAGTTTGTAAAATAACATCCAAATAAAAAAGGAGAAAATTTAAAACCCTATATATAAACCTTAATCTTTGAGGTAAAGAGGATTTGGAATGCACCAAAGAAACCAGGGACAAACATTTAAGTTTGGCTGTCAGTGTGAGTAAGACCTTTGTTTTTCAATCCACCATTTTGACTTTAACCATCCACTGGGTGTAAGGAAGCTGAACCGGCAACTCATGACATTTCCAATGATATGATATCCAGGACAGAGGTGTAACGAGAGATAAAGCTGAGTGAGATCTCATCTTGCTCATATCTCAGACCACTAATGCTGAGATAGCATCATCCCAGTCTAACCCGGTTTTATGGAAGGTAATCTCACAGGGATTGAGTGAGACAGATTGAATCAGGCACCGGGGACAGTGAGAGAACAAACACAACTGTTGAGGAAACAAAACTCTACACTTCATCTCATACCTCTCTGAAACTGAGTTTCCCATCAAAGTCTTCATCCACCTCCTTGATCATGTTCTTCAGGCCCAGATGAGTTTGAGGAGCACCAAGTTTCTCCATCATCAGCTTCAGCTCCATCAGATCAATGAATCCGTCATTCCCAGAGTCAAACCTGATGAAATCACACAAAAGAATGCAAGGAGAACTCAGTGAATAGATATTCAAGCTCTCACCAAGATTACACCAAGAGGGGGGTTCTAGCTACTCCTGGTCAACATGTTTATCTTGAATAATTCTTTGAGATCCATTTAACTAAAAAGAACAATTTATTGTGCAATTCTTCTGTGCAGTGACCATCTTTTTTCTGCTTTTAATTAAATCCTTTAACTGCCATTGTCCTATTAGTGGGAACCGCTTTTGTGTCAAACCATTAATCTTATTATTTGAACAACAATAACTCTCCTCAAACCATTTAAAATTTAAAAACACTTTTTTCTCAAACAGGTTGAGTTTTTGATTTTTCAGTAACGATCAAATTAAAGATACATTTGTAATTAAAAGCAACACTATATGTAGTTTGAAAGGTAAAACTGCTCAAAAAAGCTTCAGTCACATGTACATCAAAATACATCAAAGAGCTAAAGAATTACTAAATCTTTGTGTTTCTAATCCTGTTATCAGTTCACAGTGCATCCTAGGGCTCTTATCACTGACATTTAGAAGTAGCTGTTGATGTGCAGTTTGAACCAAAGAGGGAGAACAGATCAGCAGGTGGAGAGCGATGGAAGAAACAGCAGGAACAAGAGCTTCAGACATAGAGGGTATTTATAGTCTCATCCAGCTGTTACCACATCAACCAGAACACTGAGTGTGAGAGAAAGTCTTGAAGAGATTGTGAAAGTGAAAAGGCTGATATTCTTGGGAGGAATGAACACGTGCTTCTATTTTGGTCTCTGAGTGATGCTTTTAGAACATTTCTAAGAAAAGTACAGGTGAGTACTTCTCCATCTCTGTTCATGAAAAAGTCATAACTGACGCTTTTAGAATCAACCCATCTAAGATTTTTTGTCCACTTTAGACCAAGTTTGTTATAAGTCCGGGGCCTTTTTTAACTACTTTATATTTTGCTCTAATAAATTACCTTTATATCCGTTTTTTTTTTTTTTTTGTGGCAGTGCTTGATATCATTTTAGTACAACGCCAGGTTCTTTTTTTTCTATTTTTTTTTTTTTACCACAGTACAGAATAATTCCACAACAATACCTGAAATTCTACAAAAAACAATTACCAATAGGGGTGTAACGGTACGCTAAAATCGTATTCGGTTCGGTACAGTGTCTTGGAGAGTTCAGTTCGGTTCATTCGGTTCTGTACAAAACAATAAGAACTTACATAATCTTTATTTTGAAAAGCTGCCAATACACAATAGAATTTTTGCATAAAATAAATGAAAGTGACACATTTGGGTAATATTTTAAATAAGTTGCACTCTTTATTAAGAAAAACACATTTTTTTAAATAAAAAATGAAATACTGCAACTACCTAGGATAGATACGATAGATTAACCTATCCACATTTTCTGAAGAGAGCATAGATCTGGTTGCAGTGACTACCTAGAGCAGTAGAAAATGTTGATGTGTTGCCTGCCCGATCTCCGTGGAACAATGTCGGCATACAACTTTAAATTTATCCACTCGTCTATCACCGTTATGTATTTTAACAGAGAAGTCAAAGTGTTCCAAAACAGGAGAGCGTAGTGAGGTGGGAGGGTCTTCAAGTGCTGGCTTCTCTTTCTCTGTGTCCATTTCTCACAGCTACCCGGCGTGCAGCTGTGCTTCACTCAATAGCGTCCGTGCGGAAACTCGCATAGGAACATTGTTTCTGCTGCGCTTAATATCGCGCTAATAATACATTTATATAATTAAATTAAAATACCGAAACGGTACGCAAGTGTACCGAACCGAACAGGCCGTACCGAAACGGTTCAATACATACCGTGAACCGTTACACCCCTAATTACCAAGTATTACATTTTAACATTTTTACCGTAAAAATCTCAAAAATTGAGAACGAACAGTTTATAAGTTGTTATGTTTTGTAACAAAAATACAAAGTGATAAGATTTTTTATGAAGCTGTAAAAATCTCAAAAATTGAGAACGAACAGTTTATAAGTTGTTATGTTTTGTAACAAAAATACAAAGTGATAAGATTTTTTTATGAAGCTGTGAAAATCTTAAAAATTGAGAACGAACAGTTTATAAGTTGTTATGTTTTGTAACAAAAATACAAATTGATGAGATTTTTTATGAAGCTGTAAAAAACTCAAAAATTGAGAACGAACAGTTTTTAAGTTGTTGTCTGGTTTAGTAACAAAAATACAAAGTGATAAGATTTTTTTATGAAGCTGTAAAAATCTTAAAAAATTGAGAAGGAACACCTTAATGTGGTGTAGCAAAATTTAAAAAATAAATTCCCCCCAAAAGCAAAGACAATGTGAAAGTTGTACATAAAAAACTCCTCTCCTAAACCAACCTCTGGGCGTTACAGCTGCCCCTTCACAGCACACTTTTAAAACCCGCTTTAAAACTCACTTTTATTCTTTGGCTTTTAACCTTGGAAGAACTTAGCTTCTTTTATGTGTCTCACAACTATGTGTTTTAAAACAGTTTTAAAACTGTATTATTGTGGTGAAAATGTTTATTTTTTTTTAAAAAATCTCTAACCTTGTGCAGCACTTTGGTATCAACTATCATTGTTCTTAAAGGGTTTTATAAATAAAGTTGGTATGGTATGGTATATACACTGTTCCAAGCATTTTTGTACCATAACTTTGAAAAACACAAGTCATATCCCTTGTATTCTACTTCCAAGGGTAATCTCTTGTTTTCATCACTAGATGGCACTGATGGCACTATTTTGGGGTCTGTAAAACAAAATTGAAAGACGATCATGCATTTTCTCAAAGTTTTAATTTGAATTGCCTCGCAAATTATGTGTCATAGCTCTTGTAATGTTCATTTAAATTAAAAAAAGCTGGTGTGATTGGCACACGCACTGGAGAGTGCAGACTTCTAAGGGTCATTGGAAAAGGGAGTTTATAAAAAAGCAGACTTAAACAGATACTTTTACCAATACCCAAGCACAAAATTATAAATGCAACCAAACAACCTCCGCAAGACCTGTGTTTCTTGTTTCCTTAAAAAAATACCTTAAAAAATCTGATTTCTGCAAGCCACCCATTTTATTTTCTATATAATAAAGAGAATCCAGACAGGAATTTAGACCAGCACATTCATATTGTTGCTCTGCATGACTTCTTAACTTGCCTTTATGCTTTGTTGTTTCTTAAAGGTCATTAAATTGCATGACTTTTACCTTTAAAGGCTGTATACAAGGCCTCAATTTTATCATTTTCACTCACTGATTCTCACTTTTCTTCCTCTGGATGTTATTTCAACAGCTGCCACTAAGACATGCCCTCACTCGCCAGTTGTTCGATTAAAAGACAACTGTGAGTCTGCTGACCAGAACAGCAACTGCTTTCAGCAACTGGCAACACACTCACACACAGGCCTTGGGGTGTGTGGTGCCATGAAAACAAGCACTGGCCTGACGTAATTGCGGCTGTAGGGCATGTGTTTGTGAGTGGACGCTTTCTTTGTCCTCTCTAGTTTCCTGCTGGGGTATTTATAAATGCCAAGGCCAAGCTCTAGAGGCTGGCATTCAGAGCAGCACTGAGCTGGTCCTAGATTTGTGATAAAATGATGATATGCTTACAGCTGCCATTGAACACTACTCTACTTGAAGCAGCATGAAGGAGGTCAGGGTCAATGAAGCTGACCCGTTGTATTAAAAGAGAGGGAGAGGCAGAGAGAATATCAAACCGAGAGAGGAGGATGAGAATGGTATGTTGGTTCAGCCGCCCAGTAGCTGGTCACATTCCAGGTCCAACCCTCCCTGGGCCAAACATTAGCACTGCAACATTCAGAAGAAACAATGTAACGGTCTCTACTACTGCAACACCAGGGGGTCTTACCCAACCTTTTGTCCATTTGTCAGCCTCTCTTTCCACCCATCCATCCATCTGTTATACAGTCAAGCCTGTTCTCCCAAGCACTCAACTCTTGCACAACTGCCTTAATCCTTCTTGGCACAGATTCAACAAGGTACTGGAAACATTCCCCAAGGATTTTTGTTCATATCAACATGATAGCATGACCAAGATGCTGTAGAAAACCCTGTTCCACCACATCCAAAGGTGCTCTATTGGACAGAGATTGTGTGACTGTGGAGGCCTTTTGAGTACTGTGAACTCATTGTCATGTGAAGAAACCAGTCTATGATGATTCAAGCTTATTATTATGATATGGCACATTATCCTGCTGGTGAATACGAAACATGGTCAGCAACAATACTCAGGTAGGCTGTGGTGTTGACACTATGCTCAATTGGTACAAATAGGCCCATACTGTGCCAAGAAAATATCCACCACACCATAACACCACCACCAGCCTGATACAAGGCAGGATGGATAGATGTTGTCATGTTGACAACAAATTCCAAATGTCAAGGCATGAATAAAGACTTATCTTCTATTGTATCCTCAGTTTCATGATAGGAGTGGCACCAAGTGTGGTCTTTGGCTGCTCTTGACCATCCGCCTCAAGGATCAACGTGCTCATGCTCTCCTACATACCTTGATTGTAAATGGCCCTCGATTGGCCATTTTTCTCTGAGCTCTGATATCAACAACACATTTGT
Organism: Danionella cerebrum; assembly: GCA_007224835.1. Lineage (NCBI taxonomy): Eukaryota > Metazoa > Chordata > Actinopteri > Cypriniformes > Danionidae > Danionella > Danionella cerebrum. Next base: position 109,781 of record SRMA01025549.1, read on the forward strand.
TCCAACAGAACTGCTGCTCACTGGATATTTTCTTTTGGTTGTGAATGAAAATCCCGATGGATCAGAAGTTCTGAAATACTCAGACTAGCTGTCTGGCACCAACAACCATGCCATGTTCAAAGTCACTTAATAACCTTTCTTCCTTTTTCTAATGCTTGGTTCTAACACTTGGCTTGCAGCAGATCATCTTGACTGCGTACATACCTAAATTGAGTTGCTGCCATGCGATTGGCTGATTAGGAATTTGCATTACCAAGCAGTTGGACAGGCTCTAAATGGAAAGAACCAGCTTACTACTGTGAGTACCTGGAAGAATGGCAGCCTATCACAACATGGAATTTATGTGTGCATAATAACTTTGCCGAAAGCAGCCGATGACATGGGATTTCTGTGTCAATCCTGAAAAACACAACAACTTCTGCTTCTGGGATTTGGTGCTATAACAGGGGTGGGGAGTTTTGTTGGGTGGAGGTTACAGTAATTTTTTTATTTATCAACACAATCTCCGGTCACTAGTTGTGGTGCTTCCACGGGGGTTACTTTCAATAGAGTGGTGCATTTTTCACCATCTCTCATGCGCAGGTGCCAGATCTATGTTAGCTGGACCCTGAGAGGATATAAAATGAGAAAATTGATCGAGGATCTCAACTCCTCAGTCTTTTTGCTTGCTTGTTTCCTGGGGCATGATGAGGTGTGGAAGTCCTGATGTATAAGGGAACATCAGTAATCGTAAATCAATAGAATTTGACTCTCACTTGTTCTTTTATTAGGCAGATGTTATCTTCTTTTGTAGTAGCACCCACTATTGGAGTTCCGGTGGCACTCCGGTTGATGAGCGTGGGAATTGGTCTCTGGGGTGCCACCCCAAGGTATTGCTGATTATTCCTTGCTGCAGCTCGCTATTGATATAACAAGTCTAAAATAATGAGAACTATCGGTCCATCCCTTGGTTTCAAAGTCAGGTCAAGACAGCTGTCATGCTATAAACCATTGTTCACAGTGAAGGATTTGCTATCCATACACCAACCCATCTGTCTGTATCTCTATCTACTGCGCTCATTCAGAGGAACATATGAGTTGTGCTTGTGAGTGTGTTAACTGTGCTTCTGACCCAATTTCCTCTTCTGCTCGAGATCTTCTTTCCGCTGAGTAAAACTGGGTTGAACTGAGCTGAAGTGGGCCAGAGCATAACTTCCATTGCCAACAGCAACACAAGGTCTGGCAGACAGCAGTCACTTTGCATTAAATTGTTCAACAATTCAGTTTACTTCCATCACTACAACACTATCTTGACTTATTTATTCTGCAAAAAAAAGTTCCAGAGTTCTTGGGAAAAAAAACTAATGCAGAACCATGTTTGGTTCGCTATACAGGGACCGCATTAGCGATGAAGCACCTGATTGTTTTTCATTGTTATTTCAACTTCAAACTGATTAAAACCCACACATATTAGTTAAAAACAGTGAGTGAAACTATTTGTTTATCTTGAATCCATTTCACACAACCCAAAGAGTACGTCTCTTATTCCAGGCTCCCCTGAATTGAGCCTAAACTCACAAACGAACACAAAGATCGTATTGTTGGTGATGGAGTGGGCTCTATGGGGCGGTGGAGTTTGTGAGTGGATCCTTGTGCTAAAATAATGAGGGGTGCGCACAATGAAAGAGAGAAAAAGAGAGAGAGAGAGAGAGAGAGAGAGTGATACTAAGATAAGGAGCTTCAGTAGTGTCTCATGAACAAATAAAGATGTTACGAATGTATTTTCACTGCCCTTATTAATTAAAAACGAATGTCAGTTTGCATCAATTTTTTTATAATACTAACTGATATGAACAGAAGGGGAAATGTTTAACTCCAATTTGTATGCACTAACAATCAAAATACAAACCGTTGAGCAGCAAAACTATTCAGTTGTGGAGTTATTAAGTGAACTAAAATTTTGTAATGCCTCAAAACATATTTAAATTTCGGATATTAGCAGTTAATCTCATATAAAACCTTCTCTAGAGGGTTCCGGTTAGTAGCCTGTGGAGGCAAGATTATCTGGTGCAGCACTTCAGATAAGTGTGTTTGATAGTATAGGGAATTCTGGTTCAATATACCTTACATTTTTTTTTTAAACCTGTAAAAGTGTCTGCAAAGCAGCCCCACATTATATAACTGTCTCCCCTATTCTGGATCTATTTAGAAAACATGCATTCACCTTTTCTGGTACTCTCCATGAGTGCCATTGGTTTCCTTTCACTTTGCTGATTGGTTCTTGCCAATATATGAAAATAGGGCTGTCGGCCGTGTACCAACATGACTCACCAAATTAAGAAGGCAAGATATTCCACAAATGAACCCTGACAAGGAACTGTTACCTGAAAACCATTTCTCTATCATGAAGATTACGAAGACAAGGCCAAGAGTTTTCAGTGCTGTCAAAAATAAGGCTCACATAATTAACTGTAATTCAATTACGAATCACAAACAGATATGCTCACTTTCCCATCCAAGAACACAATGATCCCATTAACACAATGCCCCCCCCCCAATGTTTCTCTCTCTACCACCTTTTTAATCTTGTTGCAAAAAAAATGTCTTCCAGGACTAATAGTAGAAATTCTTCATTTTGTTTAGGCAATTTCTAGTGATTATAATTCTATTAGTTATAGATTATTATTTCAGCTTAACCTGAACCAATGTCATTTGCAGATAGTTTTTTTTTTGTTTGTTTTATTTGAAAAAAGATATCCTCAATGAGGTATTTAGATGACTAAATAACAGTCTGCAGCTTATAATGATGGATGAAATTAATTTGTTTATAAACCAACGCAATATCAACGACCACAGAATATGTGTTAGCTCACTTTCTTGATAAATGCTTAATTCAGTACCTTAGCGAATGTGCAATATATCTCATTTCAGATTAACGGTCTCGCGATACTTCTTGTGGATAAATAATGAAGGAACTGACCTCTTGAACAATGCCTCCATGTCTTTGATCTGTTTGCGAGAGAACTCTTTAAACTCGGTGTAGGGATTGAAGACCTTTCTCTGTTTGGGTTTGGCGGTGCCCTCGTGGATGTCCAGCCTGCGGTTGAGTTTCTCCGTCAGTTCAGAGGTCGCGTCCCCGTTCATTGCAGCCCCGGTTGGTTTCCCCGGTGAATGTAGCGGCTCGTCGAGTGAAGCGGGCTCAGTGTTGCGCTTCTCAGCATCCAGCCTGAGCTGCAGTTTGCGTGCGATCTCTTCGGAGGACATATCGGACTGTGTGTGACTTGTGAGATGCTCTGATGACTGCAATGATCTGCTGTTTCTCAGTCCAGAAGGCGCCGAGAGGTGGCGCTCCTGAGAACATGTTTTTCAATCACAGTGATATGAAGTGTTTTTAAGGTTTGTCAAAACACCCTTCTGATTTTGTGAAAAACACATTTTATAAATAAACTCATTTTAAAACACAAAATTATTGCGTTGGCCGGGAATCGAACCCGGGTCAACTGCTTGGAAGGCAGCTATGCTCACCACTATACCACCAACGCAGAGATATTGTGCAGGAAACAAAAAAAATTCTAAAAGCTTTGAGAAGCGAAACCTTCACCCTCAGTCATGTATGATCTATTTTCAAGTTGGGCCCATCGTGGTACCCAATTGAGATTCAAAAATATTTACATGAGTAGAATCCAGGGGCCTGTACCATGAAGCCGGATTAGCTGGCTAGCCAGGTAAATTTGGGATTAGTTTGCACCAATGCTGGGTTTTAGGTACCATGAAAAAAACTCGGCTTCTGTTGGTGTTCATTGCCTTGCGCTGCACGGCTAACCTGCTCCGGGGCAGGTTAAGTTCTGGATTCGAGTTCTCAAAACGAAATTTGACCAATCAGTAGTGAACATTTAAGTGACGCAACTAATTTCTAGTGTCTGTTGCAATGGCTTGTCCTTTTCTGAGAAATCCCGTGGACATTTCCGCGCAAATTGTTCGAAGAGCGCTTTGCAGAGAAAGAGTTTTTAGGGACAGACAAGATCCCATTGCCTTCCCTGATAGTTACTTGTATGAAAGATACAGATTTTCCGCCGAAGGCATATTGTATCTTTGCGAAATTCTAGAGCCGCACATAACAAATGTGACGCATCGAAGCCATGCCCTTACTGTAACGCAAATGGTATATATTGCGTTGCGTTTTTTTGCATGTGTGTGTGTGTGCGTGTGTGTGTGCGTGTGTGTGTGTGCGTGCGTGCGCGTGTGTGTGTGTGTGCGTGTGCAAGCATTTAAAATTATTTTAACTGTTCAGTAGTGAAAGCTTATTGAAATCCAGTAATTGAAAAGTAGTTAGTAACACTACAACTTTAGTGATCATTTTTCATTTGTCCGGTCAAATGCTTTTAACAACTACACACCAATTCAATTGGTTGGCCACACTCAGGCCAAACTAATAACTCATATTTAACTACAAATGATCTCTGGTCAAAGTGTTTTGTGTCACACTCAAAACAGTACCACCTCTGCAGGCTTGGGCAAAGCTTGACATACATGCCATAGTCATTGCCGGGCAAATGGCAAGGTTGAGCCAAAATTGTTTGCCATATATAATATACATAATACTTAATATCTTCAGTATATCACTGAAGATATTGTCCTCACCTGCTACATTCCCCAAGTAGCATCCTCCTCTTGATGCCTTTCCATGAAACACAGGAAAATGTAATGTCAGTGGTAATCTAAAGTTCCACAAGTTTCTCTTTGTTAATTCACCTTACATCTATACAATACTTTTTACAATAATTTTTAAACCCGGAAGAAAAAAAATGACCCCGACGTGATTTGAACACGCAACCTTCTGATCTGGAGTCAGACGCGCTACCGTTGCGCCACGAGGTCATCATGGAAAACGAGTGACAAAACAAAGTTTTATACAAACAAATTGTCAATACACATTATTAAAAGGTTTTTCAGTCCCTTTTCAGCTGGATAACCATACCAAATTCTGAGAAACGATTTCCGTTGTACATGTAAAATAGAATAAAAATAACAATATAATTATTTATAACAAATACTTTCAACCGTTTTACGTGGCTCGTTGGTCTAGGGGTATGATTCTCGCTTTGGGTGCGAGAGGTCCCGGGTTCAAATCCCGGACGAGCCCATTTTTTACAATTTCACATTTTGACCATTGACTACAATAGGCCAAGATTTGTATGACCATCGACTGTGCGTGTAATGTTCTGTTTCTCTCAAAATTACAACCATTTATACATTCGCCCAATTCCGACTTGCACCCAGACAGGTTCCAGTTTTTAAAACGAATTCTGATCAGTGAATTGAAATACAGTGGGAATTCAGGCTGTGCAAACGAATCGGAGAAAGATAACACTCAGAAGATTAGTCCAGGTTTCCTTTAAAATACTCTAAACGTCTAAAACTTTGAATAAAGGCAATTCCACGGACAGCCTGACATCACACCCAGCATAGCTGAATTTGCTCTCTTATATCTTTTAATCAAAATTTAAATACGAGATAACGACGCATCGCCATGTTTACTTATTACATTTGTGTAAAATGTATATGGCCAGTACGGGGATCGAACCCGCGACCTTGGCGTTATTAGCACCACGCTCTAACCAACTGAGCTAACCGGCCAGATGACCGACAGTGATTATCTATGACTTACAACCCTTATCGATGATTTAACAAACAATAACTATCTTTACTGGTTGATTACTATATTTATCGCTTATCAATTGGCTGGCGTTTATTAATCCTTGTGTTTATGAATCCTACCTCCCCCAACGTTAGAATTTCCAGAAATTATTGAATTAAAGTATTGGGTAAATTTATATAAACTAACTTATGTGTGTAAGAAATTGGTGTCGATAAATATGGATCGAGCAATATTCTAAAATACTCACCATATAGTGTGTTTTGAAACCAATGCATGACGAATGTTTAACATTGCACCACTTTGACATCGCGCCTCTTACTAGACACAGAGAAGTTGGTAAAGAAAAAGTTTAACGTCTGCCGTTAAGATCTGTTAACCCAACGGGACTCAAGGTTCACCATTTGCATCGGTGGAATTACTGCCCCATAATGTATTATGTGAATTACAATCCCCACACTTTGTCTTGATAATTACATAATCATTATTCAGTTTGTTATGTGGATCATTATAATTAATGATATTTATAGACATATTTTTAACCCATATTTTGCATTTATATTTTTTGTTTATTTGTACTTCCTAATATTTCAATCCATTTTGCAAACAAAATGTCTCTATCCTAGCACCAAGAAAATAAAGAGAAACAGACTAGTGAAGTTTGTATCCAAAATGGGAGCTGACTCTGAGACTGATATGGTATCAATTGATGACGACGAATTCAATGTCAGGAACAATTCCAGAGAAACGGACAAACCCCCTAATGTGGAGATTCAAAGAACTGAGGGACAGGTCACAGTTAAAGAGCCAGAAGTGTGTAGTGATGAGATTCAAATGAAAGAAGATGAACCTGAGCAGAGAAGAAATCCTACAAGGGAGAAGAAAAGACCAGGTTATTTAGATGACTATGTTTGTGGTTTTGAAAGTAATGTAATTGAAGTTGATTATTGTTACAGACTATTGTGCAATGTACCCCAAACATATAGAGAAGCTGTGACATCTGAGAATGCAAATGAGTGGGTTAAGGCAATGGATGATGAGGTACAGGCATTAAAGGAAAATGAAACCTTTACCCTAACTGACTTACCTGTAGGTAAAGATGTAGTAGGTGGTAAATGGGTTTATACAGTTAAAAAGGAGAGTGATGGAACAGACATCTACAAGGCACGGTATGTTGCTAAAGGTTACAGTCAGGAGAAAGGTGTAAACTATGATGAAACTTTTTCTCCAACTGCCAGTTTGACCAGTATCAGAGTAGTACTTCAGAAAGCAGTTCAGGAAAATCTGATCATTCATCAAATGGATGTGAAAACTGCATATTTGCATGCACCAATAGAGTGTGAAATCTATATGAAACAACCAGAGGGTTATGAAGTTAAATCTAAGAGCAACAAAGAACTAGTGTTTAAACTGGAAAAGTCACTGTATGGATTGAAACAGTCTGGAAGGAACTGGAACAGAATGTTGCATGAGTATTTATGTGAACTCAAGTTTGTTCAGAACCCAGCTGATCATTGTGTTTACACAAAGAGTACAGAAACCGAGAAAGTTTTCATAATCATATGGGTTGATGACTTGATTATTGCAGCCAATAATGAGAATGTGCTTATTAATGTGAAAAAGATGCTCACGTCGAAATTTAAGATGAAAGATTTGGGGAAGCTAAAATATTTCCTAGGCATGGACTTTGAACAAAATGATGATTATGTTAAGATGTCTCAATGCAGGTATGTCAGGAAAATACTTGAGAAATTTGAAATGAAGGATTGTAAATCTAGAGCTACACCCTGTGAACAAAAATTGAATTACACGGATGATGCTGAGGCAATGAAAGATGTCAGAAAATATAGAGAGGTAGTAGGTAGCTTAATCTATTTGACAATGTGTACGAGACCAGATCTAAGTTTTGTAGTGAGTAAGCTATCACAATATTTTTTTGAGCCAACTGTAGTACAATGGAGTACTGTAAAGCATGTTTTGAGATATTTAGCAGGCACTCAAAACAAAGAACTGTGTTATAGGAAAGGGATGAATGAACAGCTGATACATGCATACAGTGATGCAAACTGGGCAACTGATGTGAGGGATCGGAAAAGTACTACAGGTTATTGCATTAGCCTGAATAGGAATGGTCCATTAGTCTCATGGAAGACCAAGAGGCAGCCTACAGTTGCACTGTCCACTTGTGAGGCTGAATACATGGCGTTAGCTATGACTGTACAAGAGTGCTTATATCTAGAACAACTGCTACAAAACATTGATGGTATGAAGTATAAGTCTAAAATCTATGAGGACAGTCAAAGTGCTATAGCTTTAGCAAAGAATCCTGTGTACAGACAGAGATGTAAACATATTGACATTAAATATCATTTCTTGAGGTCTGTAATAAATGAAGGGAGAATCAGTCTGGAGTATTGCCCAACTGAAAATATGGTTGCAGATATACTAACGAAACCAGCAACAAAACAAAAATTAAAGGAATTTAGTATGTTTATGTTTGGTGTATAAAGCTTCTTCTTATTAATATGTTGAAATTACAATGTGAGAGCAAGTGGGGGTGTTAGTGTATAAGTATTTTGCTCTCAATTATATTTTCTATTTGTATGAATTTTTCAGTATTGATGTTTTTGTTATTATGTGATTGTGTGTCATGTGACCTAATCATTGACTGAATGGACACACGTGCAGTTCTTAATAAAAGAGAGCACACCAGTGGGTGTGTTAGTGGAATAGTGAAACGTTCTGTGTGCAGTTTGATTTACTCTGCCAACAGTCGCGCTGTCGGCTGCAGGGAGGACAGTCTCGACTTGGGGTTATGTGGGGGCTTTTGATATTCAAACACTAGAGGACGCTGTTCGACAACGCGGTCGTTGCACATTCAGGCTTCCAAATATCCATTTAGTTGTATATCTTTCAGCTTAGCACCATTTCCACCATTGAAGTAACATGCTTCCTTCGAAATACAAATCTCAAATAAATAATACAGTATTTGTATATTTTTCCCCTCTCAGCCAATCAAAAGCATTCTTCCTTCCACGAGGGACGGTAAAAAAGTTACGGTCTATTGTTGAAACTGACACATTAAAAGCTAGCTATACAGTGTTTTATAAACGTCAATGAAAACAAACCCTGTAATATAAATAAAAAACATTCCTGTCAATATTGGATTGTGGATTCTAAAAAAGACACTTGATAGCCCAGGGAAACACAACATAGCCGCCAAATTTCAGTCTCTTTTGAGGCGGGTACAGAAAGCTCTAAATTGCTTAAGATCTAACACAGAAGATTTATTTTTCATCAACAATAAATTATCTTTATACAAAAATGAAATGGGGTAATTATTTGGCAATAACTCACATCAGAACATGAGAGATTTTCACACCGACATGCACACAACTATAAATAGATCTACTACGGATGAGCAACAAGCTTCACCTCTCATAGAAGTCTCTAAAAAAAGCTTTAAAACTGTGTAAACCAGATGTGACGATCTAAAGTGGCTGAGGCACAGATTACTTCATGCTAAATCGATTGACTTGTGTGCAGGTGAAAGAAACACTGGTACACTCTTTTGAAAAGTGGATTCAAGCATACATATGTTTACACCAATAATTCAACTGATATTACTTTTACATCAACAATTAAGGGATTTAATACATGTTCATCCACCGGTGAGCAAAATGCTTTTTTAATAGTGAAAAACAATAAAAATAAGATGTATAAGTATTAGTTGATCCGAGCTCTTTACAGAAGCTTGTATACAAAAATGATTGTCATTATCTTTTTAAGTGCTTTCAACTTCTAACAAACTGACGAATGCAATGAGAATTCAAAATGACGACACACTCAGAACTATTCCAACCCTGTTAACGTTTCCTTTCATGTTCAGTGTAGACAGCTGTCTTTCTATTAAAAGTCACATCTGGTTAGAACACAGTATTAAACTGGTTTGACAGCATTTCTCATGCATGTAGTGTGTTTAGGAAGCATTACGTGACTACACTAAACTTTAATGCAGCACATGCAAAAACGACTTCACCTGGATGATTTACCTCCATGTTTCCAAAACAACAACAGATTAATGTTCATTTGCTCCTGTTTTTGTTTTGTACGTCAAGTTTTTGGGTGGACAAAGAGCTCCATAGCGTACAGTACATCCTCCTTGTCCTTGGAGGTTAGTTTAATAACCTGTATTATGAGTTAGGTGTGACCATGTACATCAATACATTCCTTTGTTCAGTCTGAAGCATACAATCCTGATGCGTCTATAAGTGTCCTTCACCTCACAGCCATCCCTGTGTGTGTCTGCATGTGAGTGGAGGTTTAAATCCTTCATGCTAACAGATTGGGAGACTTGCATGGAAGCAGCGATTTCAAAAACACAAGTGCTTATAGTGCAAGAGTTCTTTCATGAGCCTCAAAGAGTCTTTGACGCGACATCTAAAAACACTGGGCACAGAAAGATTGATATCAGTTCCCTCCAACAATCCACCATGGCACCTAGGTGGTGTCACTTTCTGGATCTGGAGAACAAATGTTAACTGTAGCATGATGTCATTTCTCATCTACAGATCAGTCCAGGTTGGAGTGTACTGGGGATTTTTCGAGGGACGTCGACCCCTGGAGGCAGCTCTAGCTCCCTGCGCCCCTTCCTGAGCCTGTTGGATCCGCTGGCACTCTTTAAGGTTCTGTGCCCGAACCTCTGCGCTCATGATCCTCTCCACCACTCGTGTAGGGAACCAGCCTCGCTCCCCATCATGCAGCCTCTCACCCAGCATCCAGCCTGCGGGCAAGAGAGGAATCAGTGAGGTCCAATAAATGTATGTCTTTTATTGTCTCATCAACATTTTTTAAGTGGCCAAGAACTGAGAAAATAAAAAGTGCTTACACTCCTCTCATAGGGGCGAGGAGATTTCTTTTAAAATTCCTATTTCACAAATTCACCACCAGGGGTTGCTTTGTAGTCTGAGCCGAAAGTGGCAGGTACGAATGTTAGTAGTGTTGCCTGGCTCAGTGTTCATGAGGTTCAGTAAAGAATTGAAGTGTTGCCAGATTTTGGCAGGTTGACTTTATTCATTTTGGTCACCTCAGACCAGAAGAAAGGGGTTTGAACATAATCCAAACTGTAGTATAACTGTTCAGTGTCTGTTAATTTTAGCCAATGGAGTAAATGGAACCTTATTTTATAAAATTTTATAAATGCTCTTCCTGTGTGCGTTTAGATGGTTTAACATAGATATATCACACAAGTGTGGCTTCACATAGCACCTGTGTGCTGGAACCAAATGAAAAAAGAATACGTTCTGTTATAATGGTTGTTCTGTTATAATTGGGAATTGTGTGACATAGCTTGTTTACTCAGGAAAAAAGGCATATCTGGTATTTGGCTTTAAGGATGGCTCCTAAGGGTTATCAGAAGTATAATCTCACTCCTTAAGTCTACTTCTGTACAGACATCATCTAATCCTGATAGAAGGAAACAATACTTTTGAAAAAGAAATCTCATGATGTGCTACCGCTCGTTTGGAAGAACACATGCATTTATCACAATTTTATAAACATAGCTCAATTGGAGGTCTTGTCTGCTCCTGTTGGACATCGAGAAAAACATTGATTATTCAATATTAAGCATTATGAAAAGCATTATTATTCTTAATATTAGTACAGTATTATAAAATGTGTCTAACTTTTTAACCAATGCTGCATCAGGGAGGGTGGCATGGTGGCGCAGTGGGTAGCACTGTGGCCTTCCAGTTAGAAGGTTATTGGTTCGAGGCTCACTTTCCTGGAAGGAGTTTGCATGTTCTCCCTGTGCTTGTGTGGGTTTCCCCCCACAATCCCAAAAACATGCGATTAGGTTAATTGAATAATCTAAATTCCCCTTAGGGTGTGAATGTTGTGAGTGAATGTTGCCCTGCGATGGACTGGCAACCTGTCCAGGGTGTACCCCTGCCTTTTGCCCAAAGGGTGCTGGAGAAAGGCACCGGCAGACCCCTGTGACCCCAAAAGGGAAGAAGTGGGTATGAAAATGAATGAATGAATGCATCAGTGGTCACACATGTAGTTCACTGTATACTAGATTCTCAACCATTATTTGTAATTCATATCAACCAATATGAAATTCTCCTTTGTGAAGGCTTAAAGCTATTCAATTTTTCACTGTACTTCAAAAATGCCTAAATGAAAATCACCTCTGCTTTTTTTTTTTTGAGCTTATCTGTGCATTTACCAACACTATAGTTTGAATAAAAAACACTGCAAGTGTCATGGCCAGGTCTCAAACCCAGGTCTCTGGTGTGGAGACTGGAGTGTGAACCACTAAGCCAAAGAGGCAGTTGTGTTGGACCCAAAGGAAACAAGGATACAAGGATTTATTAAAAAAATGCAACTTCAAGATTCTTCTCAATTAAAAAAAGGGAATATATCCAAACACTCAACACAGATTCTTCTCGGGATAAGGAATAAAAATATTCAGTATAACAAACCTAAAGAAAACTCCAAAAGGGGAGAAAAGAAAAAGACTAAAAGGCAACAGGAGAAAATAAAACGGTCTTACTGGACGTAGCTCAAGAAACCAAGGAAATGCACATCAAGTTCACTTAAGCTGACTCAAAAACCGAGTGAAGACCAAAGAAAAAAAAGAAGAAAAACAGGAAGAACACACAGACAGTAGGCAGTCAAAGTGTAAGAATAAATGTGCATCTGAATGAACAATAAAGTTTCCCCTGACCACTTTTAGTGACGCATAGTATATGTCAAAAGGGTCTGTAAAACTCTTACCATCATCAGTACACTCCAGAAGGTGCAACACATCCGCCATCTCAACAGAAAGCTCATCGGGCTCCTGAGAAGAGTAGGACTGAATACACTGAACCTGCTGCGAATCTGACATACAAAAGCACAATATAAATATATGAAATAAACATGTTGAATGTCGAAATAACGTCATTTAGTTATTATTACAAATACATATTAAACATAAATATACACATATTTATAAACATTTTATCTTAAAAACAGGTAATCTTACCACTCCAAAAACATTCCCTCTCACCCCCCTTCTTTAAACACCCTCCTGTCCTGATGTAATTAGTGCGAACTGGTCCATATATAAATAAATAATTACATAAATTCACAGCTTCCATCCAGAGGAGGAAACACCACACCATATATTCACTCCCCTGGAGATAACAAAACTGTCCAACTCAAACGAAGCATCTACCCTCCCATGTGGTGGCTTTTAAGCAGGACAGGACAAGGTAAAAAAAAGGTACACATCTTCAGTTGCTTGATAACACACATAGCTAATCGGCCAATAGTATGGCAGCAAATTAGTTTATTTAGGCATATAAATGGGGAGCAGACAACATCTCTGAAAGAAACAAGTCTAAATAAAAAAAATCCTTTACTAAAGATATGGCTCATTTTGTGGCTACAGCAGCTTGCTATATGTCATGAAAAAGACCTTTTTCCTTTGCTTTCACTTTTGGGTCATGACCAGATCCACATACATGCCAAAATGTTTAATTTCATTGAGTTTTCTGGTGTATTTTTTGGCAATTTTGAAGGGTGCTTTTGAAGGTTTGCGCCTACTCACCAGCTAAGCATTCTGGTTAGTGTTAGCAATGTTAGTCAAGTTCACATTTGTTCTCACAGGCCAAATATAATTGTGATAAATATCTGCTTGTCTTTAAACGGTCAGACCTCGCTGTTGCAGCACCTTCATTAGCTTCTGAAACACTGATACCAGTACTACCAAGAGCAAGAGAGACAAGTGGATCTCCTGTTAAGCTGTAGGGGAAAAACTGTATTTCTTATCGGGTTGTGAGTGAAAATAATTATTGTAACTAAATCTCACTTATATGCATTTCTAGGTTTTAGATTCTGGAGGGAAGGAAATATCCCTTGTGTCCCTTGAATATAAAGCAACAAATGGCCAGAAAGCCCTGCTATGGACTGGCGACCTGTCCAGAGTGTACCCCCGCCTCTCGCCCAATGTGAGCTGGAGTACCAGCAGACCCCTATGACACCGAAAGGGAATAAACGGGCAGGAAAGGCCAAAAGTCATAGACAGTTTCGAACTGACCTCAAGCTAAAAAGTTCAAGGAATGGGTTGTAAAACACACATTTACCATTTGGTAGTTTTTGGATACTCACATAAATTAACATAAAGAGATTTGATTGGATGATTTTGGAATTATTTGCATATTATAACCTAGCAGCAGGGTTAAAAAGACTGGTGATAAGGGAGGAGGGACCAGAAAAAGCCATGTTGACCATGCTGTGAACCATCCCATGTTAAACATTTGGAAACATTCATTCATCTTCTAACCTGCTTTTTTCCCCTTCAGGGTCACGAGGGTCCAGCACGCATCAGGCAGGGGTTTTTGCATGTTTTTGAGATTGTGGGGGAAACCGGAGTACCCGACGCAAGCACAGGGAGAACATGCAAACTCCTACCATTTTAGTCACTTTGCATTCATCAGCTTAAGAATGCTTTTCAAAATAAACCATCATCATATGACAAACTGCATGAATAGTAAGTACCTGGTTGTTGAGCGCTGGTCGAGAGGAATCGTGTCCGTCGATTTGGAGTCAAAGCATAAATCCAACGCTGTTTATCGCTTCTGTAAATGTTCAAAGCACTGTCAGCAGACACATTACTTGTGACACATTTGTTGATGAATAATAAGCATCTTCTCTCACATGCTGTCAGTCTTGAGCATGTAGCTGACTTCTCTGTCCTCCTGGTTCTCCAGGAGTCTGAGCACAAAAACACAGGCCAACATCTGACCCTGATCCTCCAGGTCCTCTGTCCTCAGCATGGAGCGGTTACATGAGTCCAGGACCTGGTACTTCTCTCCACTGAGACACACATCATATACATATAAACACATTAAAACACATATGCAATAAAATTCAAATAAAAATACATTTGGCACAAAGCCTATGTATAACTTTTATAATTAGTAAAAAAAGAAATTTACAGATGCATCAAAAAAGCTAGAATCACAAAATGCAATACTTAAGTAAAATTTTAAGTACATTTAATAAATTCATTACACATTTCAACCTTTTACTATTTGACATTTAACAAACGTAATCTGTAGACTCTTAAATTTAAAGTCTAAAAGTTTAAGTGCATTTAAATCAGAACCTGTAGTAACACAAAAAGTGGAGATTTGCTGACTTGAGAGCTGTCCAATCACTGACAATAGCAGATGTTATTGAAAAAGAAGCTGTTAACCATCAGAGTTCAGTATTCAAGGAAATTCCATGGATTTTTACATTATATGTATTTCATCCAGATAGCGTAACTGGGAGATTTCAAGACTATTTAGAGAAAACAATGTAGCCTATACCTTTCCCAAATGTTCACATGCTATAGGCTAAACACAGAAAACAATAAACAACTTCTACTATTGGGCCTAGTTCATTGTAGGCATTTAATATGGCCAACAATGTTCTATTTTTTGGGAAAACATTTATGAATAGTAGGCATACATTTGTTTTAATATACAGTTAATAACAAACTATTAACTATGCAAACAAAAATCTAATGTTTATAAGATACTCTATAAGTGTGAGTGAGTGTGCGAGTGAGTGAGTGAGTGAGTGAGTGAGTGAGTGAGTAAGTGAGAGTGAGTGAGTGAGTGAGTGAGTAAGTGAGTGAGTGAGTGAGTAAGTGAGTGGGAGTGAGTGAGAGTGGGTGAGAAAAAGTGAGAGTGAGTGAGTAAGTGAGAGTGAGTGAGAAAGAGTGAG
>SRMA01025549.1:128436-229609 GCA_007224835.1 Danionella cerebrum
AGTGAGAAAGAGTGAGAGTGAGTGAGTAAGTGAGCAAGTGAGTGGGAGTGAGTGAGTGGGTAAGTGAGAGGGAGTGAGTGAGAGAGAGTGAGTGGTTTAGCAGGAGTGCAAATGTTTTTTATTAGCTGCTCTCCTGCTTCTATCTCATCCTCACTGCCATCAACATGCTGAAAACATTGTTATGACATGAAGCATAATTGGGGATGTCACAGACCTGGAGCTACGTTTGGTGATGAGCAGCAGGTTATTAAAGAGGAAGAGGTAGAGGGGGTGGTAGAGTTTGCGGCTGCGCATGGTGCGAGTGCTCTTGGGTCCCGACATCTGTTGCACTTCTCCCTTCTTCAGGAGCCAGCGGGAGTGAGAAATCACCGGTACGGACTGAAATGTGTGAAGGAAGACAATTAGTGATAGAAGGCTTCACTCTCACTTGCACATTATTGTAAAAAGTAAAAGGTAAACTGCATCCAAAACTTTTTTTAGCGTAAAAAAAAAAATGCATTATTCTCATTATTCTTTTATGCCCTTGTCCCACCATCAAAATATGAGGCACATAAACAAAGTTATGACTGTAGGAATAAAGCAATCAAGCAGCAAGACTAGTCAAGAGGATAAAGGTTTAAGACAAAGGAGAGAAAGTGCAGAAGAATATTGCCAGTGAACTTACTAGCATAAAAAATAAAAAAGTTTGTTCCAAATTCTGTAAGGATTCTTTACTGTGCCCAGAAAACATGTATCGATGTCTCATCAACAACTGCACAACTAATTTACACATTACCATACCAACTTTATTTATAAAGTTCATTCATTAGTGTCAGAATTGTGTCCTCAGAAAGTTCCTAGTTCAACACTATATTAATTGTAGAGTAAACAATATGGAGATTTCTTACATTGAAGTGTTGCACAAGAAAATATTTTTTCAGAAAATGTTTCTCAAAACGAGCTGCAATTAAACATAATAACTTTGTTACTAAAATCCCAAACTTTAAATCATTTTTAAAAAGTACAATTAAAAACTCTTACACATTTATTTACAGGTTACATTTTTTTAAACTTGCCCTGTGACAGATCCAAATGAATGAATGAATGATTTTTTTTAACTGAAATCCCAGAGAAAGCAAGAACTGAAAAAAAAAATCTAAATGTAGTTCGCTTAGGAGAAAAGTGTCTGCCAAATGGATAAATGGAAATGTATATATAATTAATAAATTAGATATACATGCTCATGGAAAAGTTTTCAGCAAGTAGCTAAATGAATTAATCAGCACCTTTGACTTGAATTCCAGAGTTTTCTCAATACTGATGAGCTCCTCAGTGCGGCTCATCTTTCTCACACCTTCATTGCACTCCTTCACAATCTGTGAACACAAATTCAAATATGAATTTAATATCTTTGAGGGGATTCCCCTCTACGTCTGTATTATTAATAGAGCAATCTAACCTAAATAGTCAGCCTAACCTTGAAACACAATTAAATATTTTTAGACACAGATCTGGAGCATTATTTAGCCCATTTTCTTGTATGAATCAGGTTTTCACATTTCCGAAGAAATTATGTAATTCAAATAATAACCAGTCCCCTCCCCCCAATGAGTGTGACAGAATGACAACCTTTACGTTTCAAGATCTGACTTTCCAACTTTTTGTTTGGAGACATATATTTGGGACATAAAACACAACCCATACATTAGAGTAGGTTTTTATTGAATGATTCACATTTTAATACAGTAGTGGAATGCCTGCAAACTGATAAAAAAATCAGGAAGGTCAAACAACCAAACAATTGAAATATACTTTGTGGTAGGCCCTTTAATTAATTGATAAAACAAATCATAATAATTAGGGTCCAAGCACGGAAATGAACAGCTAGCCTGTACTCTGAGAACAGAGCTAATTAATTTGGTGAGCTGTTTGGTGTTTATGTAAGCAGCTACAAACATGTCATTTAGGACGTGTATTCTAAGCAAAAGATGTGGTAAATTTTAGCCAATAACTTCTGTGGTGTGTAGTATAATCATTCACCGGCTGCAATTGTCAAGCAAAACTACCCGCAAAGCAATCAGTCATTTGATCAAAGTGAGGAAATATGAAGTGTTATATCTTAAGAAGTCAGAGAGCTACTTATAAGCTTGTGTAGCATTATTCTATATTATTTACTTCATAGATAATTATTTAATGTGTCTGCTGAAAATGCTTTTACAGACACTTTAACAAATTATTGAAATAGTAGAATTAATAAACAGATATAAAAGATGGATAAAAGACTTGCTGCCATACAACTGTGTGGCAACTATATGTGACAACTTTTCCACATTTACAAACACACCAACATTTGTGTAACCTGCACTAGTGACCTGCACATTAATTAATAAAAAGTTTTAAAAGAAAACTGGTGTGGTTTTCCACATTTTAAGCGGACTTCTGCCGACTTTCAAAAAAACATCTTGATTTATTTCCCGGTCAGGTTTTTTTGTTTTGGACTTCATCCTGAACGCCGAGCCACCCAACACTGAACTCGAACCTTTTTGAGAACTGTGAAACGACTTTCTTATTAAAAGGATAAAGAGACTTTTTGAACATTCACCTGCATTTACCCTTAGAAATGTTTTTTTTTTTGTCTGAACTTCTGTTAAATACAATAAATTTATTATTTAGTGCTGTTTTGTGTCTTTCATTTACACACTCTGGGCTCCACGAGTAAGAACCCTTCTGGAAGTCACTGCGCCTAGCCCATAAAGCGTTACAATTGCTTGAAATCTACTGAACGAATAATGATTAGGAACAAATACCATTCCGGCTCAGCTCTTTCATTTTATTTATGGGCAGTTCTATGTTGCAAGAGGTGTGGCACCGTAACTGTATTAGTTCAATACAATACAACAGGCTTGGCATGTGAAAGTCTCAGACACAATAATACATAACACAGATACTTATTTCCACACCCTGGAATCAACACAGTTGAGCACTTACTCTTTCCAACTCCTGATGGGCCTGTATGGCTGTCTTTTCTCTTTCTGAGTTTTCCTCCACCTTCTTAAGAATATTCTGGAAAACAAAGACCCATATTCTCAGCTGCAAATCTCTTTATTATCTACATCTTACATTTAACTGTTTAGAGCTGGTTTTTTTATCGTTACTAGAGCAACTGATTGCTTGCCTCTTTGCTGTTATTGGTGAGCTCTGATTGGCTTAACCCCTTACCTGAACAAGGAGCTTTAGTCGTGTGATTCGCTGGAAAGGAAGGATGAGGAAAGAAGTAAAAGAAAGGCCCTTCACTTTTGGGTGATTTTCCAGGATGGACATGTTCTCGCGGAAACTAGCATTTTCTTGTCTAAAAAAGCACACAAACACGTTTTGTTAAAAGTAAACTACTCATTCTGTAAACTACTGGCTAAACACACCAGTAACAAGGAACAGTACTAAACTTGATTGGATCAGTTTTGGACGTGAGATAATAGAATTGATAGGCGTCACGTCCTAATTTAATCGTTAATGTAGTGTGAGAAATTGGAGGTGCACCATTCTTCAAACTCTCTCTGACTTGTGGAAATTGGTTGAATAGTGAATGGAAGATATACTTTGATGTGCACACTTCTGCAAAGAAAAATGACCACAGTCTCAGTGATTATTTTAACTTGATTTTAAGATGCAGGTGCCAATACTTACATTTATATAAATGCATGAAAAAATTCAATTTGGGACTCACACTCGAGAATACTAGTATATTTGCCTTTCAAGTGGCTGTTATTTTAAGAATGAAAGTATGTCTTACTGTTGTGTTCCTACTTCGACACGGTAGGAATGCAGTTACATCATCTGACCAATAATGTAATAGATTTAACATTACTATACTGGTGATAAAGCCTTCAATAAAACAACGTCTGAGATTCAACATTTATTAAACAATTAAACAATTTTAAACATATATTATTGACAGTAAATATATTTTCCCGGTAGTTCCAAGTTTGTTATCAATGCCATGTTTGTTTAACTCTATTCTGGGTTTCTTTCCACCGGAGCCTCTCTTTCATTCTAAAAACAGTGGCCACGTGAAAAATGGCAAATTTGAAAGTTAATATTATGACTAAATCACTTCTATTCTTGAGCATTCATCAAATAAAGTTATTATGTAGAGATGTGTGGGTTTTATGAATGTACCCTTTTAAATACTTTGCTTAGACATGTTTGCGTTTACAAGACCTTGGATTGGACAGAAACACAGAAAATATTTAATATTAGTTCAACACTCTAATAAGTTGGATAAAAAACAAACTCACTGCTGTACTTTTGTTTCCTTCACTGCAATCAAAATGAAAGGTCGAATAGGACACAAATTGCATGCTTAGAATAGTGAACATACTATCTACTTTGTGTTCAATTGCCTGAGGTGAAATGCTGTCATACTTAGCCTACAGTGTAATGTACAACACTAGCAGTACACCATATGTTATATGCTTACAGAAACTAAAAACAGAATATTTATTCCATAGAGATACTCATTCATGCTGTGCAATTCAAAACCAGCCTTTCACCCTGTATTTAATTCAATATTTGCAGACTTTCGTCCAATAGTTGGATATAAAACAAGATACCGGTAAATAAAGTTTAAAGTCACACTATGATGGCTTTGAAAAGCACTTGAACTAGTTGGGGAAGTTTGGAAAGCTTTTATGTTATGATTAGGCATCAATTATAGTTAGCTACAAGAATTAGCATGAACCACATTTCTAGAATGATACTACAGTGAAGTTACAACCTATTAACTTGTTGAATCAATTAGATATCATTACCAAGTTGTTAGCATGATTTATTGGCAAATAAGAATATGGTTTCCTTTAAAAAAGTTTCTATTTAGCAAGAAACTAGCTTTTATCTTAACACATGAGCAAGCACTTCGCTAGCACACAAAAACAGTTTGAATGTGTTGCTAGCATTACCTTAAAGGGGTCATGCCACTCTTTTATTTTTAATACTATGTTGTTCACATTGGTCTAGTTGTATGGGAAATGTGATTCTTTTTCTCAAAAAGTCTCTATTTTTAATTAAAATCACATTCAATCTCTTCCTTTTCTAGCCCAGGTTTATTCCGAAAATGGGCTGAGATTTTAATTCAGAAAACTTTGTAACTACTCCCCCAGTTACTCAGATTTGCATATTCATGACGTGTATGCAAAGGTACTGTGTGACGCTCAAGGTAGATGTGAGGGAGATTAAAGTGATTACCAGTAATTACGAGCAACTTCAATACTGAGCAATCAATGTCTTGTAATGGCGTTTGGAGAACACGTTATACCAGGATCTGGATAAGTCGGCGAGTTACAGTCGTGCAGTTTGAAATGTGTTATGTCTGAAATAGCATCTTTGATAGCCTGCAGCCAATGAGAGAAACACATTCAGGGTAACATGAAGTTGTGGAGGAGTTACAAAGGCATAGACGGCGTTTTCGGTTCACATGGGGCTTCTTTTCGGTTTATTTGGACACAAAAGATTAAAAAAAAACTTTCACGCTCACATTTTTGATGCTGGTCTTTAT
This sequence comes from Danionella cerebrum, assembly GCA_007224835.1. Lineage (NCBI taxonomy): Eukaryota > Metazoa > Chordata > Actinopteri > Cypriniformes > Danionidae > Danionella > Danionella cerebrum. The sequence continues at coordinate 133,967 of SRMA01025549.1, forward strand.
CCCGGTCTTGCGCTTCAGTGTGGTACACGTGACCCCACTCTGTTTTTAAAACATTTCTCGTGAGTGTTTGATTGTGAGACACACTTTTAGAACATGGATGCAATTCTCTGCGATTCTGTCTAAAGTGCAGTGTGAAATCCTCTGCCGCCGATCTATTGTGCTGTGTGAATTCAGCATGACTGAATGCTGCTCCAGATAGTCCTTCAATGTGAAAGCATCTGCGGCACGACTGCTCTGACAATCATGCAGTCTGAACCCGACTTAACCGTGGTCCAAATATGCTTAGCAGGTAAGTGCTCCGTCTTTCCCTCTGTTTGACTCTCCCACGTTTGTTTCTGGATATTACAAGAGAAGGCATTGCTTTGTGGATATTGCATCCCTTCCAGGGGAGGGAAATCCGCCCTTTCATGTATAGCTGTGACATTACAAAGTGACTCGTGTGACGTCGTCAATAGCGCGAATAAAACCAGTTTTTAAAAGAAACAAACTTGTTTTTTGTTTCCATGTTTGGATTTTTTGATTCAATCTACATTTATAAATCACCATAAAAGCCACAAGACGGGCTAAACATGTCATGGCCCCTTTAAAATAAATAAAACGCCACAAACTCTCTCTACTGCAGCAAAAATGATCAATTCTTTAATTTTAACTATTATGCTTGGAACAAAATAGCTGTCATTAACTTAAATTTAAATGTATTCAATTTATTTATGGTGTTACACAATGAACTTCTTGAATAACTATAGGTCAGAAAGCAGGAAGTTAGTCTTTGTGGTTCAAATTTACCTGCATGATCCTGTGTGGTTTGGAAAACACAAACATTCATTGTTTTATGATGCTTTCTCTTGTGCTGATGAGAATGTTAGACACACACAGAGTCACACATGCTGGATTTCGCTCTAATCTTAGGAGGAATGGAAACTACTAAAACTCCTCAGGCCGGGGAGCTTTGTGCAGCTTACAAACATACAAACACATGACCGGAATGACTCAGTTTCCTGTTAGATCACAGTAAAGAGAGCAGATAAGGTACAAATAAAATTATATAAAGTTCATTAAATCCTCTACTTTGGTTGACCCTATCTTTCTCTATCTGTTGACCCTATCTTTCCTAAAAACTATCTTTCCACACACTCCACAAAGAGGACTCTAACAATATAATTACATGGCAAATGGTTCAAAACTTTTTTATGGCAAATCTTTATGATTTTAAAGATATTTTGAGGACAAATGCAGTATAGAACTGGCAATAACGTTGTTTCAAGTGCATTGTTTAAGCTACTATTTAACATACAAAACATAAAAAAAAGAATATCCTTATAATTAATAGACGAAATTTGGTCCAATTAAACTATTAGAATCCATTTTTTTATTATTTTAAATATATTTTACTTGATTAAAACCTCACATCATGTTGTCGTTCACCTTTGCAGTAGATATATTTCAATATAGATATTGAAATATTAGTAGATATTTTAATATATTTCATGATTATACAAGCCAGACTCCAACACTAAGTGAAGAGTATATGTTATTTGTTTTATGTTTTGGAAGAACATGAAAATCAGAAAATCATTTCAAAGGGAAAGTGTCTTTGAATTGCCCTGAGAGAAGTGAGTGTGGGAAAATAGCAGATGCCAGATCAGTGTGCTGCTCTTTTGTTTTTGTAAGAGACACACCCGCCCATTAACCATTTCAAAATGTCAATTTCACTAAAAGAATCGTCATGTATAACGTCACCCTTATGCTGACATCACTAACAAGATAAACACTCCTAATCTGAGGCTTATAATGTTCAAAATCAGACACTATTTTTAGATTTACACTTTTTATTTGCTTCACTTCGTGTTTTACAGTCAATTTTAGATTGCTGAGTTGCAGTGAAGCAAAATACCTCAGATAAACAGATTAAATGACTGATAATCTCTTAATTGCATTGTGGAATACATATATATTAACAAAATCTATGCATTGTATGTATGTATGTATTTATTTTAAAAAAATATGAAAAATGTATATGTTGTCAATTTCTAATTATAGAAATGATTACAATTTTCTCCAGATTGGCCAGTAGAAGGAAGGCTGAGAGTAAAATGTTAATCAGTATCTGTCTCAGCTACAGCTCAAGAAAAAGGTAGAGTATTTTATAACAATTAGCAACCCAAATCTGTGTGTATGGTGCCATTGGTGCAAATTTACAATGAGCAAAGCGTAAATATACTGTTCTACTTATAATGCAGATTTTAAATTTTGGAACTTCTTTCAAGGAATCCTCATACTTAAGGTTACACAGGTTCATCACTGATTGTAGTTATATATCTTTTTATTCATTAGCAATATAATGATTTGGGTGTTGTGTGCAGTTTAGATCTGCTTTTAAAAAAGTAGTTGTCTTTTGAGGAGGTTTTTCAAAATCATAGATAGAAACTTAGAATGGTACAGAATCATATGAATGGGTGATCATTTAGCAGATACTGTCCCCTTTAATGTGTGAACATGCACAAATTTAGACCAAAGACTCTAAAGAAATATGGACGACTTGACACCGCCTAATGCCATTGGGCTAAAATGCAGCCACTACTGAGCTGTTCTGGGCACTGCCATTGACAGCTGCACATGTGCACACACGACTTACTGATAAGGATGGAACCATCCTGGTTTCAGAGCTCCGCTACGAGTCTGACTCGCACACACCCCTCTCATACACAGTATATTTGGTCAAACTAACAAGAATTTGAGAACAACTTCTCTCAATTTTATCATTGGCAGCGTAAATGGTCTTTCTCGTGACGTGATTACAGCGGTAAGTCCGCTCTGTTTTTTGTAGCTGTCAATCACATGGCCTCGCCTAGGTTTTTTAGAGGAAAATTGACCCATAGTGAGTCACACGAAAATTTAACTTTTTTCTAAAGCCATTAAAACGGTTTGTGTATTTAACGCAATTTCTGAGGAAATAATTTTAAAGTTTCCTTACACTTGTAATAGCCGGAAATCATTCATTGTTTTTTTTATTCTATAGCTTCCAAATGTCTAACAGTAACACTTTCATTTGAAAGAAATACAATTATCCACCTGATACTTTCAAAGACTCTTACATTTGAAGTAAATAGATTGTAAAAACCTTAGTGATTTCTTACAGTATTCGTCTGTAGTTCTTCTCCTGGTATGCCTGGTTGATGACGTAGCTGATGAAGACTTGGAAGTACTTGACTGCATGGTTATAGACAATGTCACAGACATCTGAGATCAAAATGGACTCTTCGATCCTGTGCTCCAGATCCATTAGGAACCTGAGAATGAGAGTAGAATCAGAATCATGTTTTATTCCCATGTAATGAAGAGATTTCTACATTACTAAAAATGTGCTTCAGTAAGTTAGTGCATACAGGGAAACATAGAACATAAAAACATAACAAGTAAGTGAGGGAAGAACATTTAAGTGTGGTGGGTAAAAATAGAATTACACATAGGATAAATAAGAATATGTAAAGTAAAGTAGTGAAATGGATCCTGGAACTAAATAAGGCTATAACTAAATACAGCTGTAAGGCTATATAAAGGCAATATAAAATTAAGGTAAAGCAGTACAAAAATTGGGTAAAGTAATACATCCACTCCACTAAGAAACAATTTCTATCCTAAAATTATTTTTTTATGGGTTCTAATGACTGTTGTAGCAAATGTTATTGATAAGTGAAGCCAATCAAATTTGATTGTAATGTTTGAGTTTCAAGTTAAACAAACAAATTTCTAACAAAAGCAATGAGACATTTCACATCTACAGGTCACATTTATAAAACAAGTCATTGTTTTTGCAACTAGTAAAAGACGCCAAGAATGCAATGGTATGTGTATCATCAGCCAATGACTGGAGCTCTAAATGCGATGCAAACACGTCACATGACCAGTATGGTATAGAAGAAGTAGTGCAACACTACTTTTACAAAAACAAGCATTTTAAATATAAAACATCATCAAAAAAAGACACTTATTACATGTTTGTCTGAAACACCACAGGAACAGAAAAGACACTTGGCTTTAGCAGTAGCACAGCTCTGTGCCAACAAAGATGTCTTATGTAAGAGAGAACTCAAATCAGTCTTGTAATCCACTGTTCTTCAAGGTTTCGAAGGGCTGAGCTCTCCTTGACTAACGCTTATGAATCACCGGATTCGTGGGTGGATTTGAACACTGTACAGCCAACTGCCAGCAGTCAAACACAGTCGCATCAACACTTTAATTTTAGCCTGTGGACAGTTATTGGTATCACTGTGAAAGGGAGGAAGTTTCAGGGCTGACACCTGATTGTTGTGTGTATTTCAGAAAGCATTTATTACGGCCTGTCAACCAGTCTGCGAGTAGTCTGAGAACTGCCTTCAACAAGAGACACTCTTTTGTATATCTAGAGAAGAACTATGTTTAACAATACATTTTTCCTTTTTAACTATGCTCTCCATTTAAAAAATAATAATAAACAAGCAATAAACAGCTGTTCGTTTTACAAAGATATTTGATTGTAAGCATAAACCACTTAAAAGGTGAAGGAAACACAGCCATTCCAAGTCCTTCATACTGAATACATCCAGCTAGGACGCATTAACTGAAACTGTATACAGGAATGGTCCTGCAGGCCAAAAACAATTTCCCTATTCTCATCGTTTCTGGATGATTTTTGGTCCTCTTTGCATACTTTATTCATCACTACTAGAAGTTTCATGGGGCAGGGTCTACAACCCACAGCTTATCCAGATATCGTTAAGCACTGAGATCTTTTTTTCTAGCATAGTGTCAAGAGCATAGAGGAGATACCAGGAGTTCAGCACACCAGGAGATGAGCTGGTTGTAATATTACTACCATCTGCTCCTTTGTGCTGGAAGGAATTGAAACAGTAATGGCAGCACCAAACAAAAATACTTCCAGGCTGAACTAATGTGCGTATTTCTGGTCAAAGTATCTAGAGAGTGGTGTGACGGTTCAATGTCCACAACTGGGGCATGTGCTCACAGTCCAACACCATGCAGCCTATTTGGTACCCCATGTGACCTTCACCGACGAGACTAGGTTCACATTTGGTAACCATGACAGATTGTGGAGACACTTTGGAGTCATCATCCTTGCATCACCCACCATCATCAGTTTGGAGGTGGGTCAGTGATGTCTCAAAGACATTTCCTTTGAGGAACATACAAGACGAGATTCTCAGACCCTCTGGGGATATCATATGGCACTCTTTCCACCAACACCATGTCACACCACAGAATATCCAGCAGTTGAGTGATCCAGGTATGGAAGATCTGGCATTGTAGGGAGTGCATATCAAGTGGATAATCTTGACCAGTTTGTGATTTGAATTTGCCACTTTGTTTTTTAATCAGACCTCCATGAGAGGTTGATTTTAATTTCCATTGACCATTCGTTTGTTACTTAGTTCTCAATGCATTTTACTATGTAATGAATAAAGATTTTCAACCAGGACATTTAATTCATAGGTTGCTTTAGTGATTCTTTTGTTTTTGAATGGTTCACGCTGTGAATCGGATTTCTCAACCTATTATGCACCTATGATGCCAAATCATCTTTGTTAGGACGTAAATGTGTACATGAGCAGTGTGGAAATCTTCATATTAGACTGGTTGAAATAGATAAATTCATCTTTGTACATTTAGAAGCAGTTTTTAAACCAAGCGCACTGTGACGTGATAATTATATTTTACCCATCTGTCAATTTTGACTGAAAGCAGCATGCACAAAATGTACAATATTTCTTACTGAAAACATACCTTTCACTCGCCGCCATGATCTGCTTGATGTTAGAGAACAAAAAGTGCATGTCCGATTGACTCAAGATGTTGACAAGCAGAGGATTTTGCAGAAAATGAGCCTCTAGTAGCTCCAGGCTTTTGTAGTATGACGCTTCAGAGGTCACCAGTTCAAACATGGCCTGCAGAAATACAGACAGACAGATTTACTCGTGTTCACTGCTACTGAGGAGTCTATTAATGATGGGCCAGACACCCACTGTGTCTAAACACAAAAGTTTTTTTTTTACTTCCATCTATTCACTTATTCTCCAGAACTGAGGAATGCACTTTTAGCATAGCTTAGCATATATAATTGAATCCAATTAGACCAATAGCATTTGCATATTCAAAACATAAACCATGTAGCATTTGAAAAGGCTCTGAGGTAACATCTTATTTTTAGTTTTGGGTTTTTTTTTTCAGAGTTGCAGCAACTTTCAGCCAATGTTCTGGCCAGCTGTAGAGATTGTGCCAACTACTTTACCTGCCAAGCGATGTTACCGTGATTAAGTTGATGGAGGTGGTGCATCTTATCCCTAAAGATTCCCGTTGCAGCAATATTTCACCAGCAAAGTTGATTATTATACTGGAATGGAGTATAGTTCCTATTAGAGGTGCTCCGATCAGGATTTTTCAGCCAATCACTGATCACAGGGGTCATCTGAAGCCTTTTAAGCTGCATTTTTACAAAACCATTTTTACCAATATATTATAAATAATACAATTAGGAGTACTTAAAGTGACTTTCATGCACTGTGTAACATAGCTCTAAGATGGAGGAACATATGTTTTGAGTTTTAAATATGAAAGTGCTATGTGTATCGAGTTCTAGTTTTTAATACTAAAGAGTCGACCCCGAGACACTAAAACTTTTTATGCACTTTTTACATAATATATGAGTAATATTTGTTGTCAGATGTCGGTTTCGGAGATGCATGAGACACTCAGTATCCAATGAAAGCAGACGGTCCGAACTACCAATCATCATATAAAGGAGGAGTTTCGCATGAACCTTTTTATAAAATGATTCATTACTGAGTCATTTAAAAATCCTTTAAAATGAACATGTGTTAAAAGATAATTAAAGTGTTTTGATGCGTTTCAACCTGTTGGAGACTTCAAAAACCAAAAAATTCACTTTTCAAAACGATGATATGGGCTCTTTAAAATTCACTACAGAGCATTTATTGTAAAGCACTATTTAAATAAAAAACACACATCATGCCCTTTTCCCAATGTGGTTCTATGCATGTCATGAGACGCAGTCATTTTCAGAAACAATGAAGTACTGCCAGATGGTGAACCTATTTTCATAAAACGAAAGCCATTTCGAAGACATTCATGTAAAATGTATACCTCCGATCGCTTCCCCCATTGTGAATATCAGCTGATCTGCTGCCGATTGATTGGAAAAGTGGTATTGCCAAATCAAGAGAAGGGGGGATTGCATTCAAAAATGATAGAACACATCTTAAAGTGGATATAATGTCTATGCTTTTAAAAAGTGGACTTTTCCATTGACCTGTTACTCAATGTGTATTGGAGACTTCAAAAAAATTGGGCCATACCTCCTGCAGAATGGTTTCCTTCATATCGAGGGTCTTCAGCAGACCGCTTTCCTTCACAGCCTCTAGGTTCTGCCAGAGACTAAGAGAATGAGAACTGTTCCGTAGCTGGAGCTGTAGAGCAGGAGGACTTGTCGCCCCAGAACATGCATTCGGGAGCCCATCTCTCTGCCTACGCTGCTCGATCTCCTGCTGCTTGGAGGTGTCACGGTACTCTTGATATAAAACATCTGCACACAACCACATGACAGCACAGAATGTGATTCAGATGATCAATACACAGAGCCTGAACTCAAACCACTAGACGTAAATCCAGCACAGCATTTTTGAGATTTTTGAGGGATTACTCCACAAATATGCACCAACCGTATGTTATCATAATTAATACAGATCTGAATCTTCCGAGGAATGCATCTACCACCTGCAAGTAATAGATGGCTCTAACTGGAACATGCACCCAATATAAACTGCCGAAGAGTGACAAGTTATTAATTATCATGTGACTTTTCAAACTTTTGAACCCTGACAAATTTCACTGCATGCTTCAAAAATTGCTTGTGGTATTAGCATTAAGAACGCACACTTTTCACATTAAAAGCTGTAAAATGGTTAAATATTTTCTAGTTATTACCATACTAATACTGCTATGTAGGGGGTGGTTAGGGTGACTTTGTACAGAGGAAGGCCATTGCATAATGTCCCACAGTCACATTCGACTAGACCTTCAGGTGGGTGTTCAACACATTCCCTTATATAACTGACTGAAAATAGAAAGACAGGGAGAGATGGAACATATTTCAAAATTAGACATGCACAACCAGTCAAAATTTTACACTCACAATACCATCCTGTTTTTTTCTTATCTACCAAGTATTTCCTTAGTGACAACATTAACATTATGAATAAACACTAAGCATATACTAGACAAGAACATACTCAGATGAAGACAACCTATGATTTTGTAACAACTCTGCAAACTCTTGGCCGTCTCTCAATGGTCTTCATGATTTAGTCTTGTGAAATGGTTTTCATTTGCAGAATTGCTTTTTTATAATATGTTTGGGACCATCAATTCTAGTGTGCAGAAGTTATTTTGGTACACAGCTGACTGTTTAAAAACTAATACATGTAAGAATGAAGAGAAACCACAGTCTATAATTACTTTAAGAGCTGTAAGTCAGTCATTGGAAAGAATTACAAAAACCTTTTGTAAAAAAAAAAAAAAAAAACATCAAACACTATGACTAAACAGGCTCAACATGGGGACCGCACCAGGAAAGGAACAGTTACTTCTGCTGAAGAGGATAAGTTCAACAAAAAATTGTTTTTAACTTTGAAATTTAACTCTATGTATTACAGTATATCATTATCTATGTATTATAGCACTATGGGAAGCCATAGCTGTGATGCCCGGGAAGCAGTGGGGTAATCTGGTGATGTTTATAGAGAAGTTCAACAGCCAACATTCTTTGCTACATCTTCTGTTCTCTTCTCCTGTTTCTGCCCCACTGAGAATACTGCTCTTCCTTTTGTTTTCGAGCGCTGCCTACTGCTGCCTTTCTCAGCTGAAGACATGTGACCAAACGAGCCAATCACATTGGTTTGATGTACCACGTGAAAAAATTTGACTTGCTGTTATTCTTTATTCTTGCTGCGAAACTCATCAATGCATCAACGTTATTTTTTTTTTCGTCTGGTGTGCAAGGTCACATTAGCGCTCTAGTACTTAAGGTCCACTGCATGCAGCTGCTGCTTACAGCGGATGCAAAAGTTTGTAAAGGTCTTTGGTGCAGAAATATAATCTGTATAACTGTTCCTTCAGTGGACTGCAATAAAAAAAGACCAGAGCCTGAGTTGGAAGTTGAATGCTTTGTTAGGAAAGGTCTGATCTTGCTGATGTCGAGCAAGGCAAACCTGGAACTTGTTGAACGGGGCGATTGGCAGCAGGAGCAACCTATTAAGCATATTTAATTTTCTTTATCCTCTTGCGTCATTGACTTAAATTGTCCATCATTGATGATTTTATTTTAACAGCAATAGAAAAATACAAAGGCACTTGGACTGTTAAATCTAAAAAACTAAATCTTTTTAAGTCAAACACAAATTTTACCATTTGATGTGTTTGGCTATTTTTCTTTGTATGCCTGAATTTTATGTATGCTGCATTTTTTTTACATTTATTTTAATGTAAATGTTTACTTTAAATACCTTGTAAACAACTATATTTTGAATCATGAACTTAAACGTTACATTCAGACCCTATTGGGGCAGGTATATAACTGACACAGATGTTTTCGTGCCAAGTGACCTTAGCAGCACAATCTTTGTTGGCAAGCTGCACACTGCAAAACACACTGCTGTTGGAAATTTCCCCAGTAATGTCACCATAAAAAGCCAAAGGGTGAAAGATTAAAGCTCCGAAACTCTAATGTGTACTAAAGCTCTATCTCAATAGATAAAACGAGAAAAGAAATCCTGCATTTAAAGAGTCCACCAACTGCAAATGTCTCATCCTTTCACTTTTTACTGTAAAATACAAGAGTTTACATATATTTACATTTTTACCAATGTGACTTACATTTCAATTAAAGAACAAATTTGATCAGTTCTATCTTTTCCTGGAGTTCAAGCACATGAGCTTTACATTGTTATACAATGCTGTAAAGGCTGAGCCACAGAAGGGCTCCTGGTTTACAAAAGAGATCTGCAATACAAGCAGAAGAGAAATACACTTTCTGAATTTAAGACGGATGTACAGCCTCCCAGTTCAATTCAATTGATTAGAAGGAAGATTAATATTCAGGAAATATATCAGCTTTTTATCTGTTTGCTTCACTTTATTATATACCAAATTACTTATTAATTAAATTAATAAGTAATTTGAACCTGCAAGTCTTGCTAGTTCGGGCCTAAATAGTGAATTAAAACAAACGCTTTAAGAAATATAAAAATTTATATGAAAGTTGATAACAGACTATGACTCAATCTTCTGTCAAACTAAATGACAGAAAATTAAAAAGAGTAATGCTGTTGTGGTACATTTGATGGATCTTTACATATTAAACACTTAGAAAATCGAATAAATATTGAATTATTAGGTACGCTAAAGACAATTGTATGAAAAGAGAGAATGAATGGATTCGAAAAGAAGAGTATATCATGTGTGTAATAAAGAGCTAATAATAAGCCAATGCCAAGAAGAATGTCAAGGTTATTAACTGAAGAAGCGAAGAAGAGCCCAGGAAATACTTGATAACAGAGCGATATAAAATGAAGTCGCGTTGGCGAAAAAAGCGGATAACACAGCCTTGCTGTAATTCCAGCATTTATTTAAAAAGACATCACCCACACACTCCACCTGCCCTCGTCCTACACACTCAAACTCAAGCGTCTTGTTCTGATCCAGAAAATCCAACTTGTACATTCAGCTGTAAATAAAGTTGCCTACACAGTGAAACTCAAGCACAAAATTAGCATGCATTGTTACAGCGGATGCGTCTTCCTATTTTTCTATGTGATTTCACTCACCGACTCTTTTCACAATGTTGAGATTGCGGCAGGAATTCTCTACTGCCATCTTCTGCGGACTGTCACCATTCCTGACCAGCCTGCAAATAAAAACCAATAAAATCAGTGACTACAGACATAGGGCTAAATGTGGGTGGGTGTATGTCTATGTGTGTACCAAAATGAGAACATTCAGCCACCACTTAAATCCCCCTACAGCACAATAAGTCCTAGATTTGTGTCTAAATGAGGGAAATATTGGTTTCTCGCCATTTCATTCTAAATTAGCTTTAACATATTTGAACTCTGACAGACCTAAATAAGTCAAAATGAAATCCATCAGTAGACTCATGAGTTTGTCACAAAGCTCAGGCTAATAAACATGAAAATGCTCAAATCTGACATTATTCAAATAATGTACGACTGCTCATTAGAAATGAATAAATAGATCTTCAAACATTACTGATGATGTACCAGCGATCAGCTCATTCGGTAATGAGGTCATGCAATAAATAAAATGATTCATCTTCATCTGGCCAGTACTTTAACCCTTTATTAGGCAAATTTTTTATTATATTATAGCTTGAAAATTAATATTGAATTCTCTCCATCTCTGGGTGTAGACGAGGACTGATTATGCTAATAAACCAATGCCTCGTTGATAGAGCTTCTTGCTGAAGGTTTTATTTTCAAACTTTTCCCATCCTGAAGATCTTTGGATCAATCTTCTTGGATCTTCTTAGATCTAATTTACAAGCAGGCAACTATTTGTTAAATCAATAGCAAATTTAATTCTTTAAATGCATACTTTACTCTTAGAATATGCACATCATTTACCATGAAAATGATTCAAAATTTTGTATCAAATTAACTGAAACTCAAACAATTATTGTCTCTGTAAACATACATCTGCAAATAATCCAAGTTACCAAAGAACCCCATTAAACTACTTTTAAGATGTCTTTAAGAAGTCTGTCTCTCTCACCTGAATGTAATGTCTGAGTCAGCTATGCTGTCCTGCATGGTGCAGGCACTTGTCGTTCGTTCACTCAGCTCTTCCATCTCTTGCCTTCGAGAGCGATCTCCCAGCATGGCCAGCGGAGAGCGAGAGCGAACACCTCCCAGCAGAGATGTCCCGTTGCTGGGCAACGAGATTCCAGTGCGAGAGGGTGTACTGATAGGACACACAAATAATGTTAATATTTAAATAAAGAGGAGTTTGAAGAATAGTCATCTATGACGTGTGGATCCTTGCTCACAGGTGCGGTGTCCTCTACAAAGACACACAAAGACACATAACGTCTATATGAACCCTCATGCTACTGGCCAGATGAACACAAACACAAACACAGCCAAACCAAAACACTAACTCCTACACATACACACGCTCAGTCCTCAGCTCTGAACTCCTCCACCCACACACTGACAAGCAGACACAGAAAGATTGAAACGCACTGAAACATAGAAAAATGCCCTGTACCAGATTAAATCATACGATAAAGTATGGGTTAATGCTTCACTGTCACACAGACAGTGTATGGATGGATGTAGATTGGCAAATGGATGTATGGTGGGTGGACAGCTGGACAGATGGATGGGCAGAGAGAAGATGGGCTGATGGATGTCTGGATTGAGAGTAGATGGATGAGTGAATTGATGGTTGATGTGGTGAAGGATGAATTGATTGATGGTACATGGACTAATGTATGTATGGATTAATGGTAGGTGGGCTGATGGATGTATGGGTTAATGGTGGATGCGCAGATGAATGTGTGATTTGATTGTAGAATGGCTGATGGTTGTATGGATTAAAAGAGGATGGATTAATAGATTTATGGATTGATGGTAAATTGTAGGGCTGGGTATTGTAACCAATTCAAAAAATCGATTTGATTCTTATTTTGATGGTTTCAATTCGATTAAATTTCGATTTCGATTCAAAATCAATTAGGTATAAACTATTTCAAGTTTTTGTTTTCCAGACATGGGGTCCATATTTTGATACACATAAATGCTGGTAACTGAAACTCTCCTAGTTAACTTTATTACTGAAATACACAATTGTTTATTTCATTCATTTTCAAACCCGCTTATTCCCCTTCGGAGTCACTGGGTCTGCCGGAAAGCGGAGTACCTGGAGGAAACCAATGCAAGCACGGGGAAAACATGCAAACTCCTTCTAAACCGACAACCTTCTAACTGGAAGGTCTTGTTTATTTCAATCAACTTTTATTTTAACGAGAGGTGAATATTCTTATCCTCTTTTGTGAAGAACATGCATTAAGAATCAATTTGGGGATTTCCTGAATCATTATTGTTTCGTTAAACTGATAATCGATTCAAATCGAAGCATCAATATTTTTTTTTAGCCAGGCCTAGTAAATTACCTGATGGATGTACAGATTAATAGTTTGCAAAATATAATTTGTCTGATTACTTCGAATGAATCCAGTTTACCTATTTTATATGGAAATAAAACCCTAAAGCAGCTCCCAGTTCATTCGATTAGACCAGATACATAATGGGCAGTGGATAAAGTAGTTTATCAAACTAATTTCTTGCACAGATTTTACTGGCTTGATTTAAATTGATTTGGCTATGTGTAAGCTGATCACACTGGATATGTTTGCAGAAGTAATGTAGTGTGTAGTTTCCCTCCACCTGTTTTCGACCACGTTTACAAAACAATATAACTCACGTGTTACAAAATGAGAAATGACACACATTTTAGTATTTTTATGTAAACCCATTGCTTATTTTGATCTTAAAAGCAATTTGTCTGATTTGATTCGATGATCCAAGCTAAACACGTTAGTGACAGAGACCAGCTGAATAGATTCAATAAGGATAAAACGCTAACTCAAAATAAGAGGCAAAATAAGAGGAGTGTTCCTTCAACTGAGGACAGACGGATAGAGACAGATGCATGATGCACATAAAAATAAACAAAATAATGGACAAACGGTCTGAATGGTTTATATTAGAAATACAAACATAGTATGTATAGTAGAGACAGACAAATATTTGGTGTTTTGATGCACTCACTGTTGCATTCTGGGAGACAGAGGGAGTCGATTGGCTGAGGATGGGTTGAGTCTGTTGCTGGAGGGGGAGTTCACAATGGATTTAGGTGAAGAGGAGGGACCTGAGGGAGTAAAGGGGTGTGGTTTCAGTAAATAAAGGACTAACTGAACATCATAAGTTTAACCAAAACCCAGGAAAAAGTTAAGTGTGTGAAACTATCTCAAAGAGATAAAAAATCTGTTACGTGGACCATTATTTTTAAATGTTGAAACACCTGTTCATCCCTGTTTGAGCAGCATATAGTTAGTTATCTTTTTGTCAAATAATTGTCAGTGATTGACATGTTGATTAATGAAATATGACAGCCATGAAAACAGCACCATTCATAAACGTGAAAGCATGCAAACAGCATTTTGTGCCAGAATTCAACCTAACAAAACACCCTTCGGAGAGATTAGGTGTGAACACTGTAAGCTAAGCCTTCTAATCTAACATTATTATTTGACCTCACTTCGATCCCATCAACATTCTTCTGAACCTTGTGGAAAACCTTCTAAGAAGAGTTGAAACTGTTATAGGTGTAAAAGGTGAGCTGTCAGCATGGAACTAGAGTAGAATGTCACTTACCGGTAAGTTAGCATGCAAAGAAGAATTAGTTTGGTAATACGTTATTTAGTTTTGGAAAGCATAGCTAAAAGTACAATACATTTTTCAAGTTTGGATTTCGTTTTTTGACATATACTCTCTATGGGTGAATGAGGTTCAACAGAGAGAGCCATACACAAATGCTACAGATATTAAAGTTTTAGGCCATTCCTCTCTCTGCAGGTAAAAAGGTCTTTTAAACACTGGCATTTCCACATTCTCTTTCATCCTGTTTCAGTTTGTTCTATTCTTGTGTCATTTCTTAAAACATAATTACACTTTTAAATTCCATGCAGCGTAATAATAGCAACAGTATTCCTTGTTTGACTAAATCTTAAGTTGATACTCCCCTAGTCAGAGAAAGCACTTAATTAAAGCCATAACAACATACTGGTCATTCACTTGTTACCACATACACACACAAAGACAAATCAAACACACTCTCTCTCTTTCACACACACACACATGCGCGCGTATATAAACACAGAGGGTCCATTGTGAGTGCTGGCTGAAACTTTGTGGGCACAGGAATGCGTAGCTGGGGCCTTGAAAGGAACTTTCAGTAATTGTGTATGTGCATGTGTGTGTATGACTGGCGGGAAGGACTGTGCAGTTTCCCCCTGAAAATGTCTCCTCTGCAAATTCTGGGCTGTCGAACAAAGGATGCATCTGAAATGCTTCATTACCTCCTTGAACTGTTTCTCCAGACCAAGCTGCTTCTGCTCACACATGGCACATGGTCACAAGCATTGTAGTTTATGAATTGAGATCTGGAGGAGAGTCACGCTCCGTTGGTAAATATTGATCCCTGATTCAATACATTGCACTTGACATACTTGTCTAGGAATGTCAAGCATTTACTTTGCTATTTCGATCAATTTTAGAGTGATGCTTTTTAAAATCTTTCTACAAAGTACATGCAATGCTCACACTATATTTCGACATCTTCCATTAAATTCTATATATTCAGCACTAACGTATTGCCGGATGCTGAAATGTCCTGTCATTGTTTGTTTTAGATCTACAGTAAATTATTTCTCTTTATTGCAATGAATCAAATGTCACGCAAAATGTCACGCTCCATGCAAGAGGGTTCTTGAAGTTGTGGTTACCAACAAATGATTTACAAAGTGTTAAATACATTTCAAGTATGTTCAATTCATTTCCCTGTGCCATTTTATGCTATGGAAAATCATTTAATTGTATGGTTTCTTAAGTGGTTAACGATAACGATACTTTTTAAAATGCATCTAGAAAAAGGTCTTTGCAAGGTACAAAATATTTCACACAGCATTTCCCTGACCCATATCTGAGGCCATAAACCACAACTGAGTTGAAGTGTAAAGTTCTGATACATAAAGATAATCAGTTTCATCTGTCATTCTGTGATGAGACAGTAAAGTTTTATTATGGTCACACTGTAAAGTGGTTAATAATTATCTTTAAACCCAGTTTCCAATGGTGCTTTTAGATCTGGTGCAGCAATCAACTGTGAATAGGGTTATTTTCCCAGCAGGGATTGTAGTTTGTGTGAAACCTGCAACGATGCATGGGGACTTCAAAAAGTGTGTGGGTTCAGGGCATTGCATTGTTTACTTAAATTAAACAAACATACGCTACATTGACTCTCTTTGGCAAACACTGCAGCTGGACCAAGACGTCTAGACAGTTATGAAATGTTATGCTATGCAGCATTCAATACATCAGATGTGATGCATCACAGCTTAAATTTAACACACAAACAATCAGTATTTGTGTAATGTAAGTTACATCATCTGTCACTATTTCTAATTATTTAGAATTTGTACAAATGTTTACATCACATAATTCTGAAATTGATAAATTGACATTCTCTCATCCCATGCAAGGTAATCCACTTAAGTGCCGAGCAGACTCAACTCTAGCAGTGAATCTGCATCATGTGATAGCCATGAGGTCACAGCCTTTTTTTTTAATTATTATTAATTTTTTTAAAGATTATTTTTATGGCCATAGCCTTTTTTGATTTTTATGAACAGAAAACACAGTTGACCTGGTGACAGGTAGTCAGGAAGTGAGGCGTAGAAAAAGAGGGGTGGGATGGGAAAGATGACAGGCTTGGGACTCGAACCTGTGTTGGCCCTGCACAACTGCACGTATGTATCCAAACGCAGCATTTGTTAAATGAAAAGTGGAGCAACAAATCACAAAACTCAAGGCTTATCATTATTATTTGACCTCACATTATGCTGATCGATTTGACTTACAATTACTGAACAGTTATTTTATTATAATTGTTTAGTTTTTTTTTGCTCCCATAATACACTGAGAAATTTTAGAATGAAAGGTACTACTTGATTATTCAAATAAATGAAGGAAACACAAACTGTCTTCTATCTATGACTATATTTATTGAACATCAATAAATGAACAACTGAAATTAAAGCACTTAGTGCCTAAAAAAACATTCATGGTGAGGGGTCACATGAACATAGTGTAAAACCTTCACAATAGAGTTGAAGCTGTTGTAGATGTAAAAAGAGACCCTTTGGAATAGGATGTCATTTATTATCAATTTGTCTTATTGTTTTATACTTTTGTGTTATTCAAATTACTTTATCTGACTTAAAAATCAGCAGTTACTTCATTATTTTAAACAAAACTATAAGATTATAACACTTCGCTGAGCTTTATTCACAAACACATTTCCACAAATCATTTGTTTATTTATAATAATTAGTAACAAATTAGGATATACATAAATTCCTTGTTTCGTTTATACGCATATAGATAATCCAGTATTTAATTGGAATGGATTTGTTTTCATTATTTATCCAAAGAGAAATACCATTTGGTGTGCACCATCTTCTAACTAAAGAATTATAGCAACAATAATTCAATTACATTTTTTATTTTTATATTTTCAATGACAGTTTAATTTCTCCTTGATTTTTATAATAATAATAATAATAATAATAATAATAATAATAATAATAATAATAATAATAATAATAATAATAATAATGACAGACTAAGCTTAATTTTTCACATAAATATTTGTTAACCTGAAAGAAAATTGAACAACATTGAATTTCTGTTTGTGGATCTTCAAAAACGTCTTTTTAAATTAAGCTGTTTATTTTTATAACATTTGGCTTCCACCATAAAATAACATTTATAAAAAGATAAACATTATACTTCAAAACAAAATCCCTGATAATGCACTTGATGCCCTATACACATTAACTTTTTAGACAACTGTGTTTCCTGCTCCACGTGTGCATAAGGCTAAAAACAAGGCTAGACTTTGTACTGTAAGACTCGGGATTACCGTAAAGACTGTGTACAATACTCATGCATGCCACTTTTGAAAACAAACATTTACCAGTAATGATGGAATAAATCCCTTAGCAACCACAGGCACTTCACACTGGTACACACCCTCTGACTCTTCAGACTCACACCATTCTGCCAGTGTTTAAAAAGGAGGTGACCAATTCCAGGACTGCCCATGTTCACACAAACACATACACACGTTACAGTGACAGACAAATAAAAAATACTAATGACTTCAGCTTGACTTCATACAAAATTTGGCCAGTGTATTAGCTTTATTTAGTTTTGCTTAAACTTAAAAAAGTGGTAGGTCTACATAACCTACAGATTTGATCAACATATGCAATACACCATAGTTAAAAGAAACAGATAAATACAAACCTTAAATGGCTTATGAACTTAGAGATGAAAAAGCAGATGGATTTGTACAGGTTTTACTTCAAAATGCTTTTCATTGAAAATGTAGTGATTTATTAAGGTGTTTGCAGCCCACACACATTTGAACTCTGAAATCTGTTTGAAAATGACCTAATGGTCGTTTGGGAGATATTCTGTGATATCCACACTATACCGCGAAAAATACAGAATAATATTTTGTTACCAATCATGTGCCAGTCCGGGAGAGCTTAAGCACTGGCTTTCTTCATTTCACCATGGTTTAATTTACACTTTTGTATCTATTTGAGGTTTCTCTATCATACAATAACAAGACTCACTGAATTCTACATGTTCCTACAATTCTACATCTTTAATCATCATTTTTAATATTATTGTGAAATACTCAATTATTGAGGTTCAGAAACACAATCTTGATCACTTATCTATCCCATTTTATTCTCACAATGTGAAAACAATGCCAAAATCTTAGAAGGTTTCCTTATTTCACTCTCATCAAGCCAAGACAGACAGAGCTTGAAGCAAAAGCCAACATTAAATGCAAACCTCTGCTTCCAACTATCAAAGTTACAGACCCACACATACCTATATAAGATATCTATATAAAATGCTATTTGCTTTAAATTATATTTCTGCTGTATGTGATATAAATAAAATTATGTCTCAATAAATAGTAAAATCTGGATAATTGAGACATAAAACAACATTAGCCACAGTTAACAACACTTTTATGGGGACCTTCATTAGAGCAACTCAGAAAATGAATCTTCTTTGTTTGGGGTTTGTTAAACTTTCCCTGAGATACACTCAGTGTCAACTGTGTCACACATGTTTGCCTTTGAGACTTCAATAACTGTGGCTTTGAACAGCACAGCAAATAGGGAATGTGTCCCATCTTTACTTTAAAGAGCTGATTATTGAGTCACTCTCCTGGCAAACGAGTGTACTTTAAGGCCAATGAAAACTTTTACTTTTAAGAACTTGCACATTTATACATATTTTATAAATGTTCCCTTATAGATCAGAACCTTTGGGTAACCAAAATAAATCTTTGGCATCATTTTTAAGACAGAGAACTCATCATTTGTTGAAGCCAGATAGTGTTTCTCCAGGAGAAACAGGTGAGGGACCATAGATGTAACCTTAGATGTCATGTAACCTTCTCACATAAATCATATAAAATGCAAATACATATTTGAAAGAATTCAACACTTGCACACCTCACGCCAAGTGCTAATGGCTAAAGTGTTAATGGCTGATGAACTGATACTACTTAACTCTGTATTTTATTGGTATATATTGAATGGTGATAGGGATGGGTTCAATGAATCGATTACTAATTTTAGTATTAAATATAAGTATTTTTTTCATAGGACACAATACTGATTCATGACATCTCTATTGGTGGTTGAAGGTTAATTTATTCATTTAAACAAACTAGCTTTTTTAACCAATGATCAGCTCGTGAAATTGCCCGATAATTCCACCTCATTTTGGCCGCTACACAATCCCTTTCATTAAACTGTTAGTTTAGTTATTATATGCTTCATCTCTGAACGATGCCAATCTTTACAGGAGTTTCAACCTCAGTCATGTGAGACACACTTGTTGCAGACCATTCAAATTTCTACTGAAGTTAATTTGATTATCAATGTTATGTTTTTATGTTATGTTATTTGTTATAAACAGTCAATACATTCACATTTGGCTTAAAAATATTTTAGATCTTTTCTTTGCTATGGTTTCCCCTTGGCCATAATATTCACACTGAAGTAGAATTTGGTAGTGTCTTTGCTTCTTTTTTCTAATTTTCCTTATCCTTTTATCTTTAGCTGGATTATGCTTTTATCTTGCCCTATGGTGGGCTCATGACTTCTCCAGGGTGTACCCCTGCTTCTCACCCGACATGCACCAGCAGACCCCCGTGACCCAAAAAGGAATTAAGCA
Source organism: Danionella cerebrum (assembly GCA_007224835.1). Lineage (NCBI taxonomy): Eukaryota > Metazoa > Chordata > Actinopteri > Cypriniformes > Danionidae > Danionella > Danionella cerebrum. The sequence continues at coordinate 154,168 of SRMA01025549.1, forward strand.
GGAAGGAAAATTAATACTTTTAACTTCAGCACCGTAATTCATCTTAAATCAATGAATAAATTTCATTAATCCATGTAGCAAATGTCAGGGAAACAAGTAAAAGGTAAGAAACACTTGCTTCTAAAAGCAGCTGATAAGAGATAGTTATCAATATTACAAATATTCTTATAATACCAATATGGCAGCCCCCATTGAGAACGGTCATTCTTGCGACAGTTTTTATGAATTTTTAATTGAAACTTTTATTCATTATGGCACACATTTCACCTGACAGTTGCCTTGATCCAATAATTTCACCTTTCAGAATTACTTCAAGAGTATCGTGTAACATTTTTGCTCCCATAAACTCAACATCAGCAACAACAACAACGATTTTTCTCTCAGGAATCTGTTCTTTTGATTTGTTCTCGGTAAAGCAATGTATACAACATCAATGGAGATCATAAGCTCATAAAAACAAGTGCACGTGTAATTCTTGGAACAATTCAAAACAAACGGCTAACAATTAAACCAGTTTCTCGAGTTTCAATTACCGCAGGGCAAACTAGTGTGCTTTCTCTCTCTCTCTCTCTCTCTCTCTCTCTCTCTCTGAAAAACACCAGGACTAATACTGGTTTGCCAAGTCATTGGTCATTTGGCCTTAATTCGTCCCAGTAGCTGTTTAAAAGTGTAAGATTTTTAAAATGCAAACTAACATAAGAAATTGAGCTTTTAATAAGTTATTTAACAAGAGTTGGTGCTGGTTTTTAATTCTACTTCCCATTCTACTTAAATGGCTAACATGGCCATTAAAAGTTTGATAAGTAACTGCAGATGGAGCTAAGTAACAAGGTACAGTTACACAAGTAAAATACACTGGGTTAATCGCTTGATCTGGACTACATAAACTGTTTTACAGGACACAGAGAACAATGCAGCACTCTGTTTGTACCCCTTACATCTGCTAGGTAACACTGATACAGACGCATATCAGTTTCAAGAGCATACAATGTGCTCTATACTCAAACAATCTGCCAAGCCTCAGCAGTAACAATAAACTCTTGAATAGTTTTCTTTTTTAAACTTGTTACAAATGTGAAATCTTACTTTCTTGTTGATCTGAAGAAGAAGACAACTTTTTCTTTCTCATACTTCGATAAAATCTGGAATTCCTGCGAATTGGAGCACGACTGGAGAGTGTCTCCTCATCCTCATCATCATCCTCGCTGGGCAGATGGGGCGGCGGAGTCTGTGGTTTGGTCTTGACTTCTTGATGTTTATGTCCCCATTTCCCTCGAAACAGGGCTGTCATCGCCATCAGCTAGAAGCAATGGGACCCAGGTCTTCATGGAAGAATCTCCATCTGACATGCACAGCAGGAATTCCCATCCAGACTCGATCCGAGAAGTCCCAGCGTCCTAAACACACAATCCCACAGAGTTACCTTTGCTAAATCATCAACTCTCTGCACCTCCCTTTCGTTTCTTCTGTCAAGGCAGAAGTGCAGAAAAGAAAACTCTGTAGCCTTTCTTTCTCTCCTTTGCAAGCTGTTCTGTCTCACAAACCTGTCCTCTACCCCATGGTGTCAAAGTTCTACCCCCTCCTTCTCATTCATTCTCGCTCGCCCAGCCTCTCTCTCTCCCTCCCTCTTTTCTTTTCCCGTCCTACTTGCCTTACCCTGTTCTCCCCTGAGCACATAACTCTGTGCCCCATGTGCGTATAAAACAGGTAAAGCCAGTCACCAACCTTTATGTCAGTGCACCTCCCTTGATGCCTCATCAATAAAAGTACAACCTCATCTCTGGATTTGGAGGAACATTATTATTTCATAACTGAAAAATGTTTGTCTCACAACTATTTATTTTTTTCCTTCAGAAAATGTAACTGTTTTTCATAGTTTTGTCAAGTTTGCATGATACTAATTTTGAATAATTTGCAGTTGGGAATCAGAGACTCTAAATTCCCCTTCAGGTGTGAAAGTGACATTGCAGTAAATCTATAGAAAGTAAAAGAAAATAATTTAAACTATAATGAAACTTGAAAACATATCTATCTTGTATTGTATATTAATATATGCCTTTACATTTCAGTTCATTTATTTTAACTTTGACAGATTGTTAAGATTGCGATAAAATGGAAATGGGGGGAGGGGTTAGAGGGGAAAAATCTTGTTGGGGTAATCTTAAACCATTTTGAAAACTAGATCCATCTGAACCAAACACCTTCATATTCAGTAGTGAGATGTTTTCGTTGGAACAAGAGTTCAATGTAAATATGCTGGCTCGACATCATATAATGAAGAAATTTTGAATTTACTTGATTTTTAAGTGTACACTCGTCTTAGTTTTGTGGAATGGAGTAACATGACAATGATGAAAATAAGACACATACTGATCATGTGGTAAAAAGCATAGGATGACCTCTGTGAACTTTAAATTTGTATGGAAAATCAAAACTTGATTGACTTGGGTAATTAAAAGTCATGACCTCAGGCCAGATTTCAATCCATGTCTTTAGCTGTTATGTCATGACACATAAAGCTGTCAGTACAGACGTGAGACATTGCCTTAATTTAATGCGTACATGTATATAAAATAAATGACTTAGCCTAACCTGTTCAGGATCAGACATTGATTTGACTTTCAATTTTAATTGATTGGGTATATTTCATAATATGTGGTTAAGTTAAAAAGCTAATTGAGCCAATAATTGCATTCAGTATTACCACTACTTTCACCACAGAACTACCTCTCACATTTATTGTAAAAATTTATGTAATTAGTTTTAATTTGCATGAAATGTTCTGCTATAATTTAAAGTAGTGAATGTACAGCTTGCAAAATACTGTTCAAATTCATCAGCATAAAGTCAACATAAATATTCACATTTTGTATCTTTATTCTATTATGAGTAAAATGGAAACAAATAATTAAAATATTTCACTTTGTGTGTAGTGAACAACATAATATTTATTTTTTAGATGTGCAGCAAAAGACACAAAAGCCAAGGATCAAGTTATTTAGGGGGTGTCTGACATCAACTCTACAATAACTAAAATGTTTAATATATGGTATATTAAGTTATGGAACCATAAAATACACTTTAAATACATAAATATGTACATTTTAATAATATTGTACTCATAATATTTGGCAAAATAAACCAAAAAATTCACAAAAACTACTTCTGTCAAGCTTAAATCCCCTAACTCTTCCTCCAGAAAATGTAATTCTAATTAATGTCAATTTACTCATTTTAATCATAACTCTGCAGTTAAGAATCTTTATTACACCAGTTTCTTTACAGTCAGCTGACTGCTGAGGGTTAAAAAGCCTCTCTCTCTCTCTCTCTCTCTCTCTCTCTCTCTCTCTCTCTAATCCCATTGTGCTGCTGCTGATTAACACACACTGGCACTTACACAGAAGTATGGACACAGATCAGAATGTGGGTGGTGAATTTAACAAATAGCATTTAAGAACTTATAATAAAGCAAAAAAAACTCTGAATCAGACAAGCCCAAACCCAGCAACAGAGACACAATTCTTTATATTAATAACTTCAGTCAAGCAACATTAAAACAGTAACATTTAAGGAATACGCATCATGTCAGAATAGTGATGTACAAGATTTTATTCTCAATCTCTTCTCAATTGACTTACATCTTTCAGCTACAAAATGTAGGTTTCATAGTCAAGTTTATTAGAATATACATTTTCATGTTTAAGGTCTGCGCTCTTTTCTCTGGTGTCCCTCAACTCTGCATCTCAAGCCTCTGATTTGTCAGATCACAGCCTAGTCTGTTTTGGGTGATTTATGAGCACATCAAGAAACCTAACAATTTCAGCACTATGCAAAGTATTCAAGAACAGAAAAAGAATTGTATGACAATATAAAAATGATAATTTCCTGTGGGGGTGGTTGAGTTTCAGGTCTCAAACAGGTTTGTGAGTGAAACTCACTATCTTCTGATAAATGTGTTAGCAGCAAAACAGGGTTAGACTTCACATTTTCCATTTAGAATAAAATTTCTTTCATTTTTGAATGTTTATGTTTGCATTCTTAAGTGTCTGTGGGTGAGTTATAAGTCCATTGGCAAATTTTATAAGATTGGAGAACTCATTCATTCATTCATTTTCCTATCGGGAAAAAAAACAGAGACCAAGTGTCGAAAGTCTTTCTTTAGAAAGGTAGGACAACAACATGTAAACATAAGGGAAATCAAACAGGAAACAAGACGTAGTCTGTGGAACCTGGAACAGCCTTCGAGAGATTACCATTGATAGCTCATGATCATTTAAATAAGCGTCAACTTCATAAGTCAAATTGTTTTCACATATTGTTTAAGCAAGAGTCTTGACAAAAACGATAATGGTATATTTTAGCCTTAATACATCATAGTACTTTGTATTCTTAAGTACATTTTAAGGCTAATACTTTTGTACTTTTACTCAAGTGAATTCTAAAGGGAGCACTTTTACTTTTACTGGAGTAATATTTTACCCAGTGTACCTCTACTTTAACTCAAGTATTTGGTTTGTACACTTGTGCACCACTGCAACAACTGCATCCAAGCCAAACATCACCAAGTGCAAAATAAAATTTCGGATGCAGCAGTGGTAGATTCTATAGCAGATAGGTTGATCTCATAAATGACAAATACCGGTAGTTTGTTTTCATCTGGCAATTTGAGAGACAAGTCTGGTTTTGGTCAGTGGAAAAGGTACACGTCTAACTGCAATGAGCCAGCTTTGAAATTAGTACATGGCATACGCCAGCTGTCATGCTCATGATCAGATTCACTACAACTGAAATAAATGTCAGAATGTGTTCTTCTCCAAGCCAGCATTTTCTCTGAAACGTTCTTTTCAATTTTTTTTTTTTGTCCTTTGACAACTCCTGTAAGTAACAAAGTGAAGCTCTAGCACTGACCCAGGACCCGCAAATGCAAAGAAAAAAACAATGTGATTGGGACTGTAAAATGGTAATACAACATGGTCGGTTTAGTATTTGGAGACTTTTAAAGACTATTTATGGAGATGATATAACAGAAATGATTTAGTCTCAAACCGACGACTTGCTCTTGTGACAAAATGAATCTGCATGTTGTAAGAGTAGGAATCTTTTTGAATTCCACCTTAAAATCTGACCACTTTTTCTATGTCGTCAGTTTTCAGAACCATAACATACTTCACCTGACAAACTCTCCAATACGATTTTCTTCCTCTTCCCTTAAGACAATGGTCTGTTGAATCCTTTTCTGAAAAGTATATTACTTGATTTTGGATTGTTCTCAATTCTTTTTCATTGAAGTGTGCTTATAAGCACATTTACATGTATTTAAATGAGGCAGAAGATTTGGGATGGGGTGTTCTGGTATTGTATCTAAATTTCGCTCATCTAAATTTATCGTGCAGAAGTGCATTTAGAGCTTTGTATTTTAGATAGGAAACCATGCAAATGTTAGTTTTAGTTTCACAAATTCCACTTTTGTATAATTGCAGTGAAAATAGTGGTGTGTCGATGTGACATGTAATTTCTCTCATAATCCTGACCTGTGAGAAAAAAAAAGAGGTGTTTCATCATCATGTATGGCATAAACAGAACATGAACATAACTCTTCATCAGCTGAGCGACCAAAGTCCATGTGCTGCGTTGATAACCATTTTACCTTTATGATGCTTATTCATTAACTGGTGTGAACTGATACTGACTGTGTTGTTGTTCTGGTATTTCCAAAAGCCTTTAATGTTCATAATTTGTCTTAATCAGTGGGTTTATTTGAAATCATCAAACCCTGTGCGTAGAAATTTATAAATCGATGATTTCAATTGCTCCTTAATATCAGATGAACCAAGCAGCTTCAGTAAACCACTTTAGCAAGGCAAGTAGCACATTAGAGTTGCTTTTGAACAAGTAGGCAAGTTTTTTTTTTCAAGTTAAGAGCGGAACTTGAGATTTGTCATCATCTAGTGGTGGGCTGTGGCAGTAAGACTGAAGTGCAATACTCCTAACCACATGCTTTGTTGAGACAGAGAGCCCAATAAGATTGTTGCTACATTAAAGAAAGTAAAATTCCATATTATCATTCTAAAAGCAGTTATGATTAAGATATTATCACATAAAGTCATGTGACAAGCTGAAATTTGATTAATCTGTGATGTAATTACCTGGTACCTTTAGAGAAAGTTATTGAACACTGACACATTCAGTATTTTTGACCCATCCCTCCATGTCACATAAACAAAGAAAATGTGACCTATGATGAGTAATACTGCATTGTGCCTAAAAAAAATAAAAATTCTTAGCCAACATAGTGATTTGCCAAATTGGTTGCTAAGGTAGTATGGCTGCTATGGAGGGGTCAGTGACATAAAACAATCTTTGTAGGGAGCAGTTTTATTTGTTACTATGATTCATAAAAACAAACCCCCATTTCTCAATGAGAAAAAGACGAATGCAAAAGCCAAAAATACGTATATATTTTGTTTATAGTTCAAAAATACGTATATATTTTGTCTTGTAGTAATAATGTTGCTGCTGCCAAAGCCAGACAAGATTGTTGGCAAAAAATTGCTGATTGTGTGAATGCCTAAGTTGAAGAAGCACAATCAACGTATTACGCACCATCTGCGGTACAGTAAGGGTGTGACTTCTATGTGTCACATTTTGTGCGGCCGAAGAAACTCGCAAACGTAAGCTTTAACGGACAACCTGTATCTTCATGAAATAAATGTCGCGAAATCCCAAGGGATTTTGTCTGTCCCTAAAAACTATGAAGTGCTTGTCTAACAATTTGTGCAGAAATATCCACAGGATTTGGGAAAGAAAGGCTTTTCGTCTGCGTGAAGAAAATATTGATGCAATGACATACCCTGCCTAAAGATGGCGTTTGCAGTAAAACAGATGCAACCAAGGCCAAATGGGGAAACAGGAAGAAGTCAATGAAAGATAATTCAAAGAACACAGAAGAAAAATCAAGGATGTCGAGCAATTTATACTCTTGATGTCTGATCACTGGGAGCTGTTTGAGGAAACCGTGGAGAAAAGAGAGGATTTGTGGTAAAACACTTCCTGTTTCCTGTAAAAAGTCGCAATGAAAATGTAGGATAAGTACCACCGAGGGACTCTTTTACGTCCTACTCATCGAAAGAGCCATCTTTCATTAGTCGTTCTCTAGCTTTCATTATCAGATCCGATATGGCACTCTAAAACTTTCTTTTGCAACTCTCGTTTGGTACGATGTGTGATGTCCCATTGCCGCCCATGGTTTAATATCCAGGCTTGTCGTCGGACGAAACTTTCCAACGAAAACTCTATGTGTAGAGAATACAAACAAGAATAAAGCCTAAATGGCTGCTGTGTAATGCTGCCAATATGAGGACACCTCCCACTCTATAGCTTTCTACACTAAGCTAAAATATTGATGTTGTTTTGCAAATGATTTCGTTGCTGTTACAAGTGTTTTTTTCTAAATAAGAATCAGAGGGACTGAAACTGTTCAGTTAAAACAAGAAACCACACACACACCAAATATGTACCCTTTAATTTTGATGAGTTGTAGTATGACTAAGGGTACTGTATCTACTTAGTCTGTGGAATATGTCTGCGACTAATTTGGGATGCCACTTTTTCCGGAGATGGGGGGGGGGGGGGGGTTCATTCTAACTAGCTTAACCGGTTTGCGATATTTGCAACCCAAGCGAAAGCCTCCATCAATGTAGGCTTTATTTACATTTATTTCATTGTTGTTGTTCGAAATCATGGATTTAAATAACGTCGTTAGCCATACAGCTGATGTGGTCAACGGTTGATTTCTTGTTTAACGTTAACGTTAGATAATTTGACAGTTGATTCTACACAATGCGACTCTAAGCCAAATAATTGTTCAGAAAAATATTTGGTGAAATTAGTCATTTCATCTACTGTGACTAAAGTTTGTTTTCAAAGCTTCTAGACACATGCAGGGACGAACGCGTGAGCTTGTGTCTGTGCGGAAACACAACCCACAGTTGGCACATTATGGGTGCATTTTTGCGTAAATCCCTTGTAGCACATGCACGTTGCAACGTCGTCAGTCAGACGCTCAGCGGCGTTTGAGGATCTATTGTGTGTCTAGTCTGAAGTTTGGACAGCAGCAGAACCGCACGAAAGAAAATCAGTTCGCTCACCGTGGGAATGACCTCCAACCCGTAAGTGTTCTCTTTTCTGTCATTTTTACCCCATAACTGCATCTTCTGCCGAAGTAAGGCGATGCTGAGCGGGAAGAATACAAGAGCACGTTTGATGCGGTTTAATGTTTTACCAAATGTTGTTGTGATTGGTAATTTTAAGAAGTCTCAATGTGTATATTACTTTTAATTATTATTTGTAAATGTCGTAATTTACGGCTCAGTTAAATATTAAAATAGAAGTATCAGGTTTTTTTTATCTGCTCATCATTAATATGTAGCATGTATATTTTAAAGTATAAAGTGTTTCTAAACTATAATTGTATTTGTGGCTGAAAGTAAAAACTAGAGAGGAAAATAGACAAAGTGAAAGAATAAGGAGACCACGTTTCCATTTGACGGCTATTTTTGACATCATCATGGAATTTCCAAACTATTGTTATACCTTAGGAAATATTTATTATAATTTTATAATAATATTATTTATGGTTTCAAAATAGTTTTGTTTCTGACTGAACCATTAGAGTTGAGCGGAAAGTTAATTGAAAACGTCTAAAAAATACATTTGCTGTTTATTTCTATAGTCAAATCAGTTCCTGTTGTAATGCTCAGTAGTAGTAGTCACAGCACAAAGTAGAGTCTGGTCCCTTTTTGAAAGAAATTCAGTTTTAGAGAAGTTGTACAGTAACTACCAGAAGCCACAACATAGTGAAGATAACACAATGAAAACACTTTAGCCTCAAAATGTATAGTTTAATGATTATGTCTTAAATCAATAAGTTTTAATGAAAATGAGTAAAGCGTCGCCTCGTCAGACAGGAAATCTACCTATCTGACACTCCGCATGAATAAACAAGTGCAGTCATTTACAGCTTTACTTTTGATGTCACATGTGGCTGTGTAAGCAATAATGTTAGTTTTAGAGCTAAAAAAACTGGTTTCTGACTCCAGTGCTTTACCATGATTATACATTAAGGACAAAATGATGGGTGCTTTTCAACAGTCAACTGAAAAACAATGAAAACTATTTGAAAGCTGATGAAGACATAGGCTTATAATAGATATCTGAATTTAAAACTAATTTATAATGTCGTCTGGTGCATATTTGTCATTAAATGCATCCAGTTATCATGTTTTACATCAGGGATTTACAGGATAATGAAAACTATTTGATAGATGGTGTTAATATGCTAAAAATTAATGCTAAATTCGTGTAAAACTAACATTTTATGTTATCTAAAACATATTACCTATTGTTTTAAAACGTATATAAAGGACTATTTTACTTTAAATTTGTTTGTCTCTTTCATCATCCTTGCTAGAAAGTCCAACCATCTTTCAACTTTCATTTAGCAGTAATAAATTAAGTAGAGTAAAATCTATCTATTTTTCTATAAATTTATTGTATAGAACCCCAAGTCACAACATTAAATGATTGTACCAAGAAAGAAATGAGCACTAAAGATGTTTTTGTTTTAGTTCATTCAGACAGGAAGTGATGCTTTTTGTTGAATGAACCATGGATCATTTTTTCAGCCCTAGTTGGAAGCCATATTGATTGAAGCAGTAGACAGACAGTGGTGTATGCTGGGAAATCCAGTTTGTTTGATGGTTCTCTGTACATTTAGATGTTATCACGTGCATTAATTAATTAAACAAAGAATTAGGCATGCCATTCCCCTCGCATGAGTGTGGAATAGTTAAGGGGAACTGTAGGGCTAAGGAGAGAAATGGAATGTAGACATGGACATGTTGAACCCTAATTTGTCTCCTATTTTCAGGGCAGATTGTGAATGGGTGTGCTGGGTGCAGAGGTGTGTCTATGTGCCCATTCTGATTTTTGGACTCCCATTGATCCTGGCTGCGCTGTGGCAGCTATTGTTTCGGGTTCAACGCTGGAGCGAATCTACCATTTACCTCCTCAACCTGATCATCAATGACAGTCTACTGATGCTGTCGCTGCCCTTCAAGATACATGCATATCGGAAGCCATGGACGCTCGGTCAAACCTTCTGCTCTCTCTTGGAGAGTCTGCTGTATGTCAACATCTATGGCAGCATAATGCTGAGTGTGTGCATTGCAGTAGACCGATACATCGCCCTACAGTTCCCATTCGCTGCTCGTCAATTACGCTCTCCACGCAAGGCAGGGCTTGTGTGCCTAATCGTTTGGACCATTGTGTTTGGCTCAAGCAGTCCCATTTACAAACTTCACGAAGAACAGGTCAACAACACATTTTGCTTTGAGCAGTTCTCCAACAAAACCTGGGCTAAAAGTTACATTCTGGTCTCAATGGAGACCGTGTTCTGCAGCAGTGCCATTATAATGGTGTTCTGTTCTGCGCAGGTGGTGCAGATTTTGCACAAGCTGAGGGAAAGAAACCCAGGTGATGCTAAACTGTGCAATAACAAGAGCATGAAGATTGTGCTGAGCAACCTAGTGGTCTTTCTCACATGCTTCATTCCGTATCACATAGCAGCTCTCCTTTACTTCCACGCCAAAACAAATCAATGGAAAGAAGATACCATCAAGCATCTGCGCTACTTTGTGCACACTAGCATCTGCATTAGCAACATGAACATTCTGGCTGATGGTGCATGCTATTATTTTATTCTGAAAGAGAACCTGGAGTCAGCTCACCGAGAGAGGAGGATGGCTATACAAGTCAGAGAGACACCCATTCACAGATTGAGCTTTATGTTTGGGGAAAAGCAAAATGGTTCCTCCAGTTGTATAACAGATATATGTCTGGACACTGGTTTGAAATAAGGGTCTGTTAAAATCCCTAAAAGAGCAACTGTTGGGATGAAAAACTCTGCAGGGGAAAAGTAAAGTAAGTCAAAAACATGCTCAGCATAATAAACATATGCAAGATGGATAGGAAATATAGTCACGAAGGCCTGTGATCTCTCTGGCCAAGAAAGGCTAACAAACTGCAACTTTAGAAAATGAATGTAAATATAATTTAAAAAAATTATCTAGAAATGAATAAAACACTGGTCAGAGAACGGTCAGTGAAGAACCAGAACAGGAAACATGTATGCCGTACATCATCTCACTGCACCTTCAAAGCCAGAAGGTAGCTTTTGTTGCTTCAAACTAATTTTTGAAGCGTTTAAAAAAAAAAACATCAAAATTGAGTGCATAGAATTCTTATATAAACATTAATGTTTACATTTGCATGTGCCAAATAAAGTGAAAATGTATAAAATCCTACATAAACTCATTTCTAAGCACAGCTTAGTGCATCATTCGCATGGTTTACCATTGCTTACAAGCTTCTTGAAGTTTATGAAATTTCATAGTTAGGCAAATATGCATTTTGTAAAATCTGCAAATTACCTTTTGTAATGTGTATGATTTTAAAATGTTGTTTATTTGCCCAGGGAATGTTTCTTCAATGTAAATGAATTGTTGAAGGAAATTACATAAAACAATTAGTTGTATATTAAGTCAAATTTGAGACACTAACTCAATATGAAGCAATCGAGTGGGTTTTATTAAATATTACGAAATAAAGAAGGCATTGAATGGTGAGCATATACTTGAATGTAAAACTATACAAACTAGACACAAGTTTTTTATACATTTATCCTTAATAAATGTATTCATTTGCTCAATATTTTTCTACCTTTGGTAGAAATGTTGTTGTGGTCATTTATTATGGATCAAAGTGTGGGATAGGGTCACTTGAATGTTTTGTAATTACAAGGAGGTGGTTATAGATCACTAGTGATTATTAAAAATTAAATAGTAAAATCTTTGTAGAATCCCTCAACCCGCGAATCTGTGTTCAATATCTTGTATAAAACTTAAAATTATAATCATACTCTATTACTGTTAGAAATCACCCTTCTGAAGCAATTAAACAAATTTTGACTAAGATATCTTCAATGTTTCACAAAAAAGTGTATTGTATTTGTTCTTTTGGCCAGTATATATGCCACCGTCCATTGAAAGACAAATAAATCTCAATCAAAATGTTTTGTGTAAGTTCTGCTTTCTCAGGTGTCGGGTGACAGTTCACGGTGTCACATGTATTATGCCAGAAATACCACAATCTTATTGGCTGGAGGGGGTTGATTAAATTCAAAAACGCCAGGAAAGACATATCTTCATTATAATCTCGGACAGTGATCTTATAGCCATTAAAGCTTTTTTTTAAAGAAAAAATGATTTCTTTTTTTGAGATTGAGAGCAGAATAAAGCAGTATCTCCTGAATGTCCAGTAAATAAAAAGAGTCAATAAAAAAAGCTAAATTAATTTTTTAAAGGTTGATCGATGTCTGTATGTCTTTCATGTTCCTCTATTCTCCAGCAGAGGCCACTCTTCTTGTGATCTTTTGGCTGGAGATTATTGGTCAATGGTTAGTTCTGTTCATGTTAGAAGTAATAATTAACACTGAAACACGTGGGCCCTCCCATAGAATAGAGTTTAAGTTGATGTCAAAGGTCAGTGTTGCAAATGCCAGGGAGTGTCATTTTATGGCAGTGAGGTTACAAAATTGTCATTGTGATTTAGTTTTTGAGCACAAATCAGGTTTGCAACCTTGCATACATTATTTTGAGATTTAAAAATTGTGGTATTTTGCAGATTTTACAGTGTGCATGGAATATATAGTCAAAGATGGTACTGATTCTGGACTTATTTTAATATTTTATCTTGTGCATGTGTAGTTTGTGAATTGCCTTCTTGCATTGTTTGATACTAATATTATTTATGCTGTTAAAGAAGTTTTATAAAAATGAAGCTGCATTCTTTTTTAATAAATACTATTTAACCTGCTGTCAGGGATGTCATGTGGCACACTGGATAGCACTGTGGCCTTCCGGTTAGAAGGTTGTCGATTTGAGGCATGTTCTTGCATGGGTTTCCTCTGGGTACTCTGGTTCCCCCCACAATACCAAAAACAGTTAGGTTAATTGAATAATCTAAATCCCCCTTAGGTGTGTGTTTGAATGTTGCCCTGCGATGGACTGGCGACCTGTACAGAGTGTACCCCCATCTTTCGCCCAATGTACACTGGAGCTAGGCTCCAGCAGACTGCCGTGACCCCAAAAAGGGAATAACGGGGTTGGAAAATGAATGAATGAACCTGGGTTTGGAGAGAAGTTGAGAGAACACAACTAAAAAAGTAACATTTTCCCGACGATATAAGACCTCAAGTAACTAAATCAGTAAACAGAACAGCCCTACACAGATTAAGACCAGAGCCAAAGGCCTCTACAAACAATTGGGATTCGCACAAACCTTCGTATGGCTTCTCATGGGGCTGTCACACACTAATGGGAGCTGGGAGGAACTTTGACCTGCAATATTGGGTCACGTGATGTGACTTGAGCCACCACTGTAAGCTTTTTTGATCACTCAAAATGGAGCAATATAGCAAATTAAATTTTTTTAATGATGCTGTTTTGTGGGCGGTCTCAATGAACTCTAGCGTGTGCAGAGAAATTCTGCTTTGTTCAGGAGTGTGACACCTCTCTCAGCAGGCTGCTCTTCGTCTGGCATTTGCGGTATGACAGATGCACTCTGTGCCACAAGGGGAAACAGGAAAGAATAAAATGTCAACAGAGATGAAATCAAAGAACAAATTGAAAAAAATAATGGATTTTGAGCAGTTTATACTGTAGGTGACTAAACATAGGAAGAAAAGAAATGTGGAGAAAAAGAGGATTTGGGCCATGTTATTTCTTTCCTGTTCGAAGTCGCTATGAAAATTTTGGATGAGTGGCTCTTTTACATCCTACTTACGTCATAAAAAGATACAGCTTTCATTGGTTGTTCTGGCAAAATCTAATATGGCTATTCGAAATTCTTTTTCGTTTGTACCACTCATTTGGTCGGATGGTGATGTCCCGCTGACCCCATGGTTTTTGATCAAGGTGTGCTGTCACACTAAACTTCACAGAAAATTTGGGTGTTGGCCCAAGAGACCATACTCAGAGATAGATAACCAAGTTTAGGCAGAAAAACTAACAAAGTACAGTGTGGCAAGTATTACAAAAGGAAGAGTTGAGAGCAAAAACAGGTAACACACTAACCACACGTAGACTCACAAGCAGATGTGGCAAGCTACAGATGATAGGGTTCTCTCGTTGATAAGAGGAAATAAATGAATAACAGTGGTATAACCCTAAAACCTTTTCTGCATCTGGAAAACAATTGAACTATTAAATTGTGTGACAGGATGTTAAGCAGATCAAGAGCAGTCAAAAATGGCTGTGACGTTTAGAAGAAGTACAGTACTTCATCTGGAGAAGAAGTATGGAAGTACTATGTGAAGTATCTTTAGAATTAAAACTTTTTGATTTTGGGCATTACAATATGTGTAACACATAACATATTTTATATCAGCCACCCAGACTGATAAAACAATTGAAGCAAGAAATGATCAGTTTGAACAATATTTAAATTTTTTTGAATAAGTTCAATTTTGATAGCATGTGTATATTCATATTGTAAAATAGAACACAACACAAATATTTAGGACTCATTACACCACCTGATCAAGTTTAGCAAAGCAACACCACTTTCACTCGAGGCTTCATAAATGTATTTAGTGAGATCACTAATGAAACCAGTAAATCTCTTAAAAGTGCACTTCCTCTATGATGCAACATTCAAATAATTATGACTGTGCCATAACACAGTGAGAGAAAGAAGTATTTGACCCCATGCTGGTTCTGAATGTTTGCCTATAAAAGTGATCAGTCAATTTATCTCATTCAGGATTAATGCAACAGTGAGAGACAGAATAACAACCAAACCAATTAAGACCCCTTAGCCCATCCCCTGAGTTTTTTGCATTCAGGTGAGGCGAAGGGGTCTCCCTCTTCCCAACAAAAGGTAAACGTTTTAGGCAAAAGGCTGAATGTTCCTCCAAAAGAAGTGAGGCTCCAACCCACACTTCAAACGAGAGAGTAATTTCCCAGCAGAAACCGCACTGAGCATTTGTTTCTTACCTGAAGTTGGTCATTAGCAGAAGTAATTTAGTCATTTATAAATTGCAAAAAAACATATTTGTATCTTTTATTTTATGACATATCTACATATAGATCAGCAAAACTAATTCAAATAATTTAAAATAGATTTTCAAAATAAAAAAATCAAAAGGATGAATTCTCCATTGCTAGCCCAACAGTAATGTGAAACATGCATGTAATTAGTAATTAGATTAAACACAATAGATTTGCTGATGAAATGTCAGATTTTGTTGTTTATTTCGTTTTAACAAATGACCAGAAATGATTTGTGAACATTTGAGAAATGATTCAGAAACATTTGCTGATCTTTCAGAATAACTTGGTTGACGTACATGGCTTTTTGGTTGTTTCGTAATTAATAGGGCTCTTTGGGTTTTAAGAGGAAGTAGGCGAAAGTGCAAGCAATTGAATACAGGGTTGATCGTTTCCTTTATCAATGTGCAGTGTATGGAAATGTGTGTCAAGGTACTTCTGTTGGCAATCCTGTAACCAAATTTGCTAATTTGCTATGGCTGGTGATACACTCTAAAAGGGGGTTCTAAATAGAACCAAATCTTGGCTCGTAATCATAAGGGAACCATTTTGGTCCCATTTAACACTTATCTTCAAAGGTGATATTTATAACCAAGTCATCAAAATCTGCTCGTTCCATTTATTGTGTCAATTGTAACCTTTTTTGTGAAACAGACCTGAATTTGTCGTAACAAGAACCATGATCTCACAAAAAGAAATGAGAGGCGGAGAAAGACTTGACCTTTTGTCAATCCCACCTCTTTTCTTGCTGCACTTCTCGCCGGGTTCTCTCAAGAACGCAGAAACATCAAACCTGGCACAAAACAACCACAGGATCCAGACCTTCAGATCTCCCACATCGTTAAAATTTAAGAAATGTCTCTGAACTCGACCAACTCGTGCATAACTGACCGACTGGAACCTGCGAACCGGTTGTTGGCGTCGGCGGTGATTTACGGACTGGTGCTTGCCATTGGTTTACCTCTAAACACGGGTTCCCTGTGGATCCTCATACGCCGTCATGGGCTCCGGTCTCCCTGCGCTGTTCTCATGGTGAACCTCGCCTTGTCCGACCTGCTCCTCGCGCTGTCCCTTCCGCTGCGCGTTTACTTTTACGCGACGCTCGAGTGGCCGTTTGGAGTTTGCACGTGCACCGTTGCCATCATGTTGTTTCGCATAAACATCAGGACGAGCTCCATCTTCATCACTTTAATCAGCGTGGACCGGATGGTGGCTCTGGTTTTCCCGTTGCGCTCCAGGACACTGCGCACCTCCGCCAGCGCACTGAAGGGTTCCATACTCGTCTGGATCCTCATCTCCAGCCTTTCCATCCCAGAGATATTGAGAATTCACAATGGCCTCAAAAGTTGTCCCTACATCCCCTGTTTCGAGTTTCAAGTGCAAGGAAAGGGCTCAGGGAGCATCTCGTTGTCGCAGGCGATATTTTTATTAATCCTCATGGTGGTCAATATCGTCTCCACGGTTGTAGTCATTGTCGTGCTCCAGAAGAGGCCAAAAGTTGGCGCAACCATAGTGAAAAACAAAATAAACGTGATGCTGATTTTTGTGGTAAATATGTTGGTGTTCACTATATTTTTTCTTCCGTTTACTTTACAACTTTTGGCATTCCATGGAGAAGAGGGGAACCAGATTTTACGAGCACTGATCTGTCTGGCGAGTGTCAACTGCTGTTTGGACCCACTCATCTATTACTTCTCACTGGACTCCTTTTGGCAGGACAAGGGGAAAAAACAAATCAATATGGGAACTTATTCTCTCAGCAGGTCTACAGAAAGGTCTTGACTCATGAAGAAACTGTTCTTTAGGACAATAAATTCATCGCAATTCTTCGAAACTGCAATTCTTCCACTGAGTTTACAGCTGGAGTGAGAAGGGATCAGATACCATTGACTCTCCATGTTAAACTGCTCACCGGGGATCCACTGTAAAGAGGATTGACCACGCATTTTCAGGTTCGTCTGAAGACGCTGGGAGGAGTGGCAGCATCAAAGTCAAACTCCCAGTGGAAACTAATATTACAATCAAAATGGCGGCTTCACCCGATTCAAGCAGAAGGACCAACACCTCCTCCTGTCCTGTAGATGAGGTCACACACTGCTCCTCATACAATACCTTTCACAATATTGTGTCCACAAAATAATATGCATCATGATTTCTATCTAAAAGAAAATTAAATGAAACATTACCTTTACAAACTGTCTTTGGAAAACGAAATTTTAAATGCAACAGCAGGTTTATATGTATTGGAGCATGTAATACCTTCCAGCCTCTTATGAGGCAGTTTGTAAACTCAGAATGAAACATTAAAGAGGAAATTGTCTCTTATCATGCATGGAACATGAGAACTCTTATCACACATGGTTTTATAAAGTTTCTCTCCTTCTTTATAAAAATTTACTGCTGTTTCTGATGCCTTTTCACATGGTGAAGCTCCTAGATGATGAATTCCAGTAACTCCAAGATATGTATTGTGACATTTTGTACCGTAAAGTATTGTGCCACAACATATTGTTACACCCCTAGTATTAAACTGTCAAAGTCACGTAAAATATTTTTGTATAGAGCTTTTATGCATACGCTTTAAAGCTGCTTCACAGAAGTATAAGCCTAATATAGATTATTTCTAGTATGAAAATGTTGTGTGAAACAAAATGGTTAAGTAAAGTTGTGAGTTTAGTTTTTGGCTGAGGCCATATTTAAATTCTATTTAAACAAGTGGTTAGGTTAATTGAATATTCTAAATTCCCCTTAGGCGAATGTGTGACTGATTGTGTGTGTTGCCCTGCGATGGACAAGCAAACTGTCCAATGTGAGCTGAAGATCCAAAATGGGGAACAAGCAGGAAAATGAATGAATTAATTAATGTTAGTTACACTGTATTTTCACAAACCAGTTGCATTATCTAAGGTATTAAAAATGACTATGTTAACACAACTTTACAAACGTAACAGTAACTGCTATATTTATGTAAAAGCAGTATGATTCAAGATTTGACATATTCCATGTACCGTTATGCCACTGTCAGTTATGTATGATCTCCCTCATTTGTGTTGTAAAGATGGTGTACAGACCCTAGAGTACTGTGTTTGACTACTATGTTACAGAGCAGTAGTCAATTTCAGATGTGACCCCTCATCCTGTTAAACATGCATTGTGGGATTAATTTCCTCTAAGCTTGTGCTTAGGTGTGATTTTACCAGAAAGTGTCACCAGTATCTTTTTTATTTAGTATTTAAGTTGTCATAGTGTGTAAAGGAAAACCATCTTTTTCTTGTCTTACACTTGAAAACTAGCTTTCTGGTCATTTGAGCAGAAAAGCAACCAACATTTAGAAATGGTAAATATGCTGCCTGACCTGTACATTATGATGTATTGACACAATTGCCTTTTATCTACAAAATATTTCATGTCAAGGTTTCCCCCACATATCAGGGATATCATTTACAGACTTGGCAATAAAAATGTCAATATTGAATCAACATAAGTTAATTTACAGATTAAAACTATTAAAATACGACTTGCCAGTTGCCACCAAAATGCATTCAATTTGATGAAACACAGAAAAGGTTGTGGCCAACTTAATATGACTCAAAATCTCCCCCTTGTGGATGAAACCATTTTGAACAACAAACTCTAAACTAAGAGTGATGTAAATAATTTAACCCAACAAAATATGCAAGATACTAAAACTGAAATGTAACATACTACACAAGATTTATAATAAAATCTTTAAGACAGTCAAAATGAAGCATAATCAGTCACTAGAATTGACACGCTTGAAGATGTTAAAGATTCAGTCATATTTCTTGATATTTTTTCTACCATTTACTAATGTTCTCATGAATTAACAGATGAATGGTGATGAAAAAGAATGTGAACCTAGCTTATAGATGAACAGTAACAAAGCAGGGCTTTTTGGAACTGATATAATCTCAATGACTCTAAACTTGGCGAGCACTCTCATGAGTTTGTGAAGAATTCTTTCTATAAACAGTGTTCAAACTTTGTAAACCAGCAATGTTGATACATGAAGCTGCAGAATTAGAACCTACGCAATGTTTAGAAGTCTTTTGAACTCTCTGAAATATTCCACCTGCTAAAAACGAGTTTCTAATTCTGGGGATTTCATCAGTACAATCTGCTTAAATGTAAAGTATATAAGCTCATTCGCATACCCTTATTTTTAAAATAAACCAGTACATATAAAGTTAAGTTAAATCCCACAGCTAACTTTTCATCCTGCTTCATTATTTTTTCTAATATATTTGTATTTGACCCCCAGTCTGAGATTAAAAGTACACTGGAATCAGGATAACTCTTTGCATTGCTGCATTGACCTAAATCCTGAGAAATCTCTCAATTCCTGCTGCTGAAGATTTTCCTAAAACATGATGCTTCCACCACCATGCTTCACTTTATCGATAGTATTGACCAGGTGATGTACTACTTGCCTTACCCACATGACAGGTGTTGTTCAAAACTAGAGTTCAGAACAGTAAATGTTGTTCTGGAGCCTTTTTCTAAAGCCTATGTACCTTTTATTCTTCTTAAAGGTGTGGAGTGCTGCAAAGATGGTTATTCTTCTGTAAATTTCATCTGCTTCCTCAGAGGAACATTGGAACTCTGAAAGTTTGAACAAGCTCCTGGAAGAGTCCTGCATAGTAGTTCCAAACTCTTTTTTCATTTAGAGATAATAGAGGCCACTGCGTTTATCAGACATTTTATGTAAATGTCCCCAGATTTATATTTTGGAAAGCTATAGTGAAAATATGTAGAGTTAACTTTTTTCCAGTGCATAGTTTCTACATGATAAGAATGTGTCAAACTAGATTTTAGATCAAATTAACTTCAATCATGTTTGTTGGGCAAATTCTGATCACATATTTCCAATGAACACTATAAACTCAGGTAAATTCAAAGTGTTCTACAGAACCTTATCTACTACACAGGTGTGTGCCTTTCTAAAGCATCTCTAATCAACTGAATTTACCAAAGGTGGAGTCCACTCAAGCTGTAGATACATCAAAGACGTTCAGAGGAAACAAGAAGAGTTCAAGTACAATTTCTCTGTGAGTGCCATCATCAGTCAAACCACACAGGCCATTACTTATTTGGCAATGGCTGGCACCATGATCTCTAAAACTCTTTTGGAACCCTACGGCTGAAGTCCTGGATGCTTTTGTCTGACTCCTACTAGAAGCAGTACATAAGAAGAGAAGAGACATACGAAATTACTGGAAGAGACATAAGAAAAAAAGAGAATAAGCCGTTGCTAATGAGTTAGTTACATTTCGTAAAAAAAGTGCTTCTTAGAATGTTGAGACCAGCAGAGAAGTCTTTTGACTCATCTGTGTTTGACTCATCAGTGTCCTCTAGCTAAACGTCTGATCTGAAAAAGAGTATCTGGGAGCCTTCCTGGTAATTCAACAAGGAATGTCTGAAAAGATGTTTGGACATGATTTAAGATTTTCTTGAACCTGATGAGGGTTTTCACAGCAATAACAGACAGGTCTCACGTTTCTTTTGCTTCCTTTTCCTTTCAATGTTCAGTAGTAAAGTGTTGCGATGATACACACTTCCTTCCAGTAATTTTTTTCATGCTGATTTCCTCCAAACTGTGCTTTAACATGAGCAAAGTGTGACAAACTAAAGTTTTGCAACTCAAACAGTAATTTGTGCAATCGTTTTCCACTGAACTAAAGAGTTTCGTAATAAAAATGATGCTTGGGAACGAGTGTAGATTTATAAGTGCAGGTTTATTTACACGTTTGCTTCACTCAACTAAACAAGGTTTGAATTTGAACACATATAAACATAAAGAGCTTTTGAGATGGTTTACATTAGCCCAGGGCATGAATCTGGGCTAAGGCTTCACTCATTTGATACAAACAAACTCAATGTATGGGTTCTGCTGAAGTGCATGCACAGTAAGAAAGTAGAGATGCAGAAAGTGTTTGAAGAAGCACGGAAAGTGTTATTTGGTACTCAGATACAAAATGTACAAATAAACATGGGTGGCCAATCACTAAGCCCCACCCCCTTCCCTTTAGTAACTGTTGCCAACTCCAACAAGCTTAACGTGTACCAAGGAGAGCAAACTGCATGAGTCTCGTCTCCGGTTAAAGATCGACTATATTTAATTCAGGATGATACAAAAGGAGCTTAAATATGCTGTGCTAAGATATGTTAAAAATCGTGGAAACAGCTGAAAATGGAGTTAAATTAGAGGTTTAATCAGTAACAGTTCAAACAGGAAAATCGCAGGTGATAACATTTAGGATCAACACTGTTTGTGCACAAGAGTGTAAAATTTTCTTTAACAATGTTAAATATTTAGATAGTTACCTTGGGCTTGTACTGCTAACAAATGTTAGCTTGACTTAGCTACAAATATGAATTAGAGAATGTATTTCCTAAACTAAGGCCTTGTTGATTTCCTGAATGCCAATCAAACATTTTGAAAACTAGCTCTTTCTTGTTTTTATAATCAAATAATCATAAATAAAATTGTGCAATAAACACATAAGGAGGTGAGAACTAGCTCAGCTCTAATGGATCTCTATGGAAACCTATGAACTATCTTGGAAAGGTGTAAAATGTTGGGCTGTGATTGGCTCTTGTTGGGGTGAGGCAGTGATATAGAATACGATGCATTGAATAGAACACAGGTAAACAGTTTATTCAAGAGATTTTTGAAAGAGAAGACACTTTACCTTCTAAAAATTGAGTACAACTAAGCCAAGAACACTCAAGAGATGTCAGCAAGCAAGCACATGAATGCTTTCAATTACATTAAATTACACATTTAGAGTAATTCTTTCTGTTATCTCATTTCAGTGCATCCCAATCCATGGCAGAGCAGATTCAGTGAGGACACAGATATTTAACCGAGCAAAGTGCAGTTCGAAGGAGCACAAACAGCCAATCACACGCAGGTGCAAGCATGCAGGCATTGTTCAGCTCAATGCCCAGGTAATCTTCTGAATATACAACTTCAGATGCTACAGTTCTCAATGCTTATTATTGCAAACATACAGAACTAAAACAGACACTGCTGGAATTATACAAAGAGAGCAAGAAAGATGGTGTGGATCAGTGAAGGGTCAGAGGTAAAGCGTGTGATTTCCAAAGGGGTGTGGCTACAGAGACCAATCGAGATGATCTCATCAGAAATTGGTGGGGCCAAGACAGATGGCTTACGGAGCCTCACAAACCACAGTTTCCACCACGAAAGTGTTCTCAAAGTGACGGATTCGGTGACAGTTCTGCGCATCACGCTTGGTGATACCTAACAGGACAAAGACAGATCATTTCTCATGAATAAAAGAAAGTTGTTATTATATCCTCCAACATGATATTTAAAAATACTTCAGTAAATTCAAATATTTAATTTGGGTAATCATCACTTGGGTTTTGATGAGTAGGAGGCCATGGAGCAACCAAAGGACAAAAATTTCAGCATCACTTCACTATCACACACTCCGAGCTCCAAGCTGTTGGTTTTCAGGTCATGGACCAAAAATAACATCTTTGATCAAGCATTTATTGGTGTTTTGCTAGCTATGGTTGGTTTGTGGGATTAAAAAGAATTTTGACTGAGATATCTATCAAAAATATTGTGAAGTTGAGAAAATAATATTATTTCAGCAAACACATATACACTCCAGCCCCTCCCATACTGTATTCCTTTGGTTGTAAAACTAGCATGTACAGTCTGGTGAGGGTGGTAATGCCACATTTCCACCTTGTAAATCTAAACATCATTTTCATAATAACTCACATATACTACCTTTGTCCGTCTCTGTATCTCTTGTTTCCTTTAGGATTAAATTAAAGGTCTAATCTATGGTGCTTTTTCATTGCACGAAACAGTACAGCCTGGCACAGTTGAGTTCAGTTCGGCCTGCTTGCTTTTCTATAGGCTTTAGTGTCATGTCAGAGGCGGTGTAATCGTCAGAGTATTTTAGCACCAACCCTTCCATGACGTAATAAAGAGTGTGACATGAGATCACGAACAACAATGGACCGCGCCGAAGGACTGTTGTGTTTGCTGGAGAGACCCATCTCTCTGTTGCTGAAGATATGAACACTCTCTGTACTAGAAGAGATAAAGAGCATCCCAACACTGAAGCAAGTTTGTTCAATTCAATGAATGCCAGTACGAGTTGTTTTTCAGACCACTGGCTCGGGCAGAATAATGCAGAGTGATAATAAATTGCCTGAAATAAATTAATCACATAGACTTTTGAACAGAACATTGACGTGTTTAATGAACTTGTTGCTGTTTGTCAGAATAATTGATTAAACTATCAATTTTCTTTAACCTCAATGTCCTGTTTAGGATTGCGGGATGCCACTGTTAATTTCACCTGAATGAAACATGTTTTTGGAGTATAAGTGGAAAGCAGTGCTCATAACAAAAGTAAGACTTTATGTCATTCAGATGTGGGTTATACACTCATTCTATGTCAAAGTTGCTCATTGGGGACATATACACCACTTATTAATTAATTAATTTATGAGCTTAAACTTATTGGTTTACTGTAAAGCTGTAAACGAGGAGAACATGCAAACTCCTTCCAGGAAGGTCAAAGGCGAACCTCGAACAGGCAACCTTCTCATTGGAATTTCAGTGCTACCCACTGCACCACTGTGCCACCCGTTATAGTGACAATGTTTGGATATAAAATGTTTCTTCCTTGAAACATCTTTGTCATGTAAAGGGGTAAGGCTAATATTAGCATTAATAATGTTGACATGAGATTAAATGCTACACGTAAAATATTGATTTACTTATATAACAGATGTCTCATTTCAGTAATCCAGGCCACCCAAAGTTTGTGGTGGTCATGGATGCTATCATATTTACTCATACAAAACCTATAGCACTGGACCTTTGGAAACCAGGGTGAAGTTGATGATGCAGGAAGACATGCTGGGGGTGTTACTCAATTGCTCTGCTAATTAGCAGCAGAGAACTAATAAGCAGGATGTCAATCAGATTTGCAAGGCAGCTGTGAATCCATGCTGGATGACAGCTTCCTCTCCCTAAGAAGATGATGGATGTGTTTTCTGATATTGTCTTTACAAATTGGATTCAAAGCTGGGTATTAGACATTCATCTGTTGTAATTCAATTGTCAAGTTGTGACGTCAAGCGACTCTTCTGGGGTCTGGTGCTCCACTCGACCATAGACAGACAATACTTGAACGCACTTTGATACTTATTATCAAAAAATGCATTAAAATTGTTACATTACATAACCAATGATGTGTCATAACAAAAGTTAGAGTAAAGGTATTCTGAAAAATTATGTTTATAGGCTACAGGGTCTGTAATGGAAGTTACTGGAGAAACCCCTATATGAAACAACAGTGTGTTATATTTATCTTTTGTTTCCAAACAGCAGTTTCCACTTTATAAACTTTATTTTTTAGGACACCTTGACTCTAGCTTTAATTTTGTCACATTATTGTTAATCTACACATAATGTTTCGCTTGATTTATGGCATTTTGGTGTGATAATGATTTCAGCACCTTCAACCATTGTCTATTTATGGGAGACTGGAGAGCCAGGACCCAGGAGAGACTGATGAGCGTGATGTCAGTTTAAATTAACGGATTGACAAAAAAATGGTAGTTTAGATGACTATATATTCACAGACTTACACTAGCTATCTTACACAGGTTTAAGAAAGGGGTTGTTTTTTTCCAAAGTTAAAAACAAAACTCGGCTGTTCTGCATGTGTGCAGAGACTAATGAGAACTTCTAGTCTTGTTTATTCCTGGGATGAGGCTGAGATCTGGTATCATCACATGACAAGTTTCTGATGTAGCAAGGGAGTCTGAAACTCAGTTCTAGCCACCTGTGCTTTCTGGTTTAGCATAAATCCATCACATTTTGTGCTTTGTCTGATATGGCTCGTGAATTGTTATGTCTATTTGTGTCTTACATTGTTTGAGCGCATGGCTGTTTGACCACATTCCATACCACACACTGTTCACACTATAATGTATGAGGAATCAGATTTAACTTAATGTAATAACCAAACCATAAACTAAATAATGCTAGCCATGATTTTGCTTTTTAACGCTGGGGTGTCCTTTGCCTCCAATATGTGCGTTAAAATAGCCATAACAGACTATAAATTATAGCCATAATAACCATAAATGACAGTTGCTTATCGCATAATTATCTCCACTTGCAACTGTGATTTAACCCAATTAAATTTCTGATTTTGCCTTGATTTTAACACTAGCAAGGTCGGAACTAAAATATTCGGGATAGTGGAGTTCCAAGAGCAGAGTTGCCTACACCAGAGTTAACACAATGGATTTTCTACAAGAAAAGACTGAACTTACGACGACGTGAGGTGCGACGACGGAGCCTGTACGTGTCTTTTCCATTACACAGACGGTAAATGAACTGGCCAAGCTGATGCATGTTATTAACTCGACCGGTCACCACCATCTCTTCCTGAACAATGTATGTCTGGGGCAGGTAAGTTCCTTTCTGTAGAGACACACCATTGTGGTTAGGTAGATCAAAATCAAAAAAGTATATTCGATTTCCCTTTCATAAAAGTGATCATTACCTTGACATTAACAAGGAGTTCCCAAAGGTTACGAGGGGGCATCACAACTGAAGTGTTGAGCTCTGTGACATAACACTTGTCCAAGGAGATGTCATGGTAGGCTGTCAGACCCTTAAACCCACAACATACGATTATTTATAATGAAAAGGTATATTTACGTTTACATTTTCCTCAAACAGACTCTGACATGAACTTAGAAACAACTTGTACATAATGATTATCTCACAAAGACCAAATTTCATAGGAAAAAAACATGACTGAAATCGTTTGGATGAGTGTATGATGGGGATTGATGCTAAAATACATCAGTGTAAAAAAAACAGAGACAAAATGTGGAACGTTTTACCCTGTGGAAATCATGAATGATGTCGGCAGGGTCTGTGTTACTGAAATCAGGCACAGGTACGCTGATTTGCTCGTAGTTTTCCTTCATGTAAATGCCCACATTCTCTTCCACCTCATGCGACCCTCGCAGTGGAGCTGCCACAGAGTCTTCGTAGACGACACGGCAGTGGAAACGACTCTGATCCGGGACCTAACCCAAACACACAAATCACAGTTTGGTTATTACAGTTAAAAGTTACAATTACAGTTTAAAATTCTTGCTGTATCTTCCTCCAGCAAGGATCTACAATAAACCTTCCCTTTTGATGAAGAACTTCATGTTACCTTCAGTGGAAACATTGAGTTGACTTTCCTCTAGTTTTTTGTTTATTTAAATACTTTGCATTTGAAAGCTTGATATTAACTTGCATTAATGTTTGATGAATCACTATAAAATGTAGCATTTGAAATTGTAGAACGTGGATTAAAGTAAGCTTCAGGTTTTCAGTGTACTCATGTTTTCCATCAGATTTAGGCTACGTTCACAACTGCTCATTTCAGATTTTTTGTTGAAATCCTGAATCCAAGATTTTTGTGGTGTGCTCATTACTAATAATATGTGATTCAATAAGACAACAAGAAGTTCGAGGTTATTTAAGGTTGCCAGATAGTGAGCCTCGTTTGCTACCTGAAAGTTGATGAGGTAGCGATAGATGTATATTGTAGCAGACATCAAGATACAGGTGAATACAATCAGGATAGTTATCATACAGCAGAGCCCACTCAGACTGGAGCGTTTCCGTCCCACAGGCAAGACAAGCTCTTCTTCCACCTAAAAAAAACCCCACAAAGGATGTTTAAGACTTTGTCGAAAACTAAGATAAAGCATGCAACTCACCGCATCCTGCATTGAATCAGAAGATGATTTCATCTTGAACTCCCCCCAAAGTAGGTCATTTCAGGTTGTACTAGCTTCACAGAGGACTCTCTCTCTCTCTCTTTCACACACAAACACACTGCAGATATGATTTCATCATGTCCTCAATCTACTGAGCCATTTTCACTCTGATCACCCACACGCTGCGAGACGTGCTACACTTACTTGCATTCCATAAAACTAAGAATGGATTATTCATAGCTCTAGTACTATCGCAGGAAATTAGTAGACGTGAGATGCAGATGGAAATGGCTAATAACGCCTCCAGTCTCGCAGACCATCTGTCAACAGCACAGCACATAGCCTAATCTGAACATTTATTATCATGATGGGAACTTCCTTTTGTTATGCAGTCTTTTATATTCCTATGGTTTGATTATATGTAAAAAAAAAAAAAAAACGCCATTGAATATGACAAATGGTATTATGGAAGAGCACAGTGTCCCTCTTCATTTGTGTGATTTAGTTGTTGGGATATTTAGATAAAAAACATGTCTAAACATTATGTGTTTTGTTAACTTTAACGTCCTTCTTTGTCATGAAATTATCCATCAAAACATTCACTTTTATCTGCTTATCTGGTAGTAGGTCGCAGTCTAAGCAGGGAAGCCCAGACTTCCCTCTCCATGGACATTTCCTCTAGCTCTATTGTGGGAAAACAGAAACCTTCCCAGGTCAGCCCATTCTGAACATATGAAAGTCATCAAGGTTGCATCTTGGTTTCGAGAAATGTGATAAGTGTGCATGGTATGTATATATGGCGTTATCCAGCTACTTCTCGCTACAGCTTTAATAATTCAATGAATTTGAGCATAGTACTTGGATCAAATACTTTATATAACCTACTAGTTAGTTTGCAAGTGTCATATTTAATGTACCCATAGACTCTTCAATATGCCCTGGGGAATCCTACAAGATGGACATACCTGTCTGGGGGGCATCCAAAAATAGATCTGAGATACGTCAGACTCCTTTCGAAGTGACAGAGCCCTTCACTCCATCCCCAAAAGAACACTCAATCACTCTGTGGAGGAAACTCATTTCGGCCACATGTATCCAAGATTTTATCCTTTTGTTCATGATGCAAAGATCACGACCATCTGACAGTAGGAAAGTAGATTAAGCAGACAAAAAGACTAAGTCTAAAAATTTGCCTTTAAACTTAGCTCTTTCTTAACCATGACCTAGCTGTAAATGTACTCGATTACTACAGTGACGTTTATGCAACAACCATCAATCAAAACTCTGAGATACTTCCACTTGAGTCGCAGCCACCAGGAACCTGGGTACATAACTTGTCATGTTTTTCATCCATTATATGATAAAAAGAATGCATGTGAACTGATTCAAGGGTGGAAGAATGATGAAGCATGTGATTTGCATACAGATTGATTCATTCGCAAGAATAAGGCCTTCAATATAGGCCGTGTTAAAAGGTTCAAAGGCAAAATTATTAACAATTTATGTTTTTATTTGAACATTTGGTATTGAACAGTGGGTGAACAAGGAAAAAAAACAAGATTGTGCAGGATGCTGAAAAAGTTTTCCTTGTAGACTGGCAGTTTGCTGCCCAAGATGAGAGAGAAGCACTAATTACCCCAGAAAAAAAGTATCAAGAATAGCCAGCTGAGATCGAAGCCCAGCCCAGACCCAAATTGGAGGAGGGGCAGGGAAATCTAGGGCATGCTATAGGGTCTATGGAGAACACCTCAATGTTTGGATAGAAGAGCTGGAGTCTACTGGCCTCGTGACACCACTAAATAAGTTGTCAGCAAGTGGATTGAATAATAATGAAAATAATTTGTATATTTTGTATTTTCCCCTTCAGGTTGAAATGTAACACTTCATTACAGGAATGTACTGTTTGTCTAAACGGCATAGTTTAGACAAACTTAAAACCTAAAAAAAAATACAAGCAATGGTTAAAATACAATTTTAGAGCTTAACTTAATTAAAAGGTGGTTGTTTTTCCTGAGAAATCATAATCTGAATGTGTGCGAATCAAAATATGTTCCTTGTTGAGCTGTATGCTTATTCATGTAGCTTACTCCATCCTTCATTGGGTTTAGAAACCTGGAATTCAAAAAAGTGATAAACACGTCATAGGTCTCCATAGTGATTTCTCCTCACCCTAGCCATCTGCCATTTTGTCTCTGTTGGATTGTGTTTGTTTGCTTGGCTTGTACACAAGCCAAAGACGGATTGTGCCAAATGCCATATCCTGTCTAACATAGACCACACGACCTCTCGCCCAAACATGCATTAACATTTTATAATATTTATTACGCCCCTGCTCTCTGAGAAAAAAAAAACATTTCATTGATTTGATTACAAATTTAATCAGCCTCTCTGCTGCATGACTAAATAAGAAAAAATGCTATAACAATTAACAATACACAGGATAACATGCACATTTTGTTCCCGATACGAACATGACGCGATGTTTACTGGTGCAGGTGGTGCAGCATCTATCTCATGAAAACAGTGGACCACATTATTTTGTGTATTTTATACGAAACAGCTGCGAACACAACACGACATTAATTGAGAATTAACGTTCGTTATCAACATTTTCAACAATTACTGTTTATCACGAATGACTTTTTTCGGCATTTGGGGGGTTTTAAATGCTGTTTTCAGCGACAGATCGAATGAAGCAGACACAAAACAAAACTTACGTGAGGATGCGGAATGAATATTTGGGTTTTGTCTCCATCACTAGCCTCTTTGTCGGCTTTTTGTCCTGAGATGGGCTGAAAGCTGATCTTTACCATAATGAAGGAAAGCTTTATCTATTCAGCGTAGACACAATATCTTCCTCTCCGCCTTTTTGTCCAAAAGCCTGCCTTTTGCTACTTAAGATCGAAAGAATATATTTATATAATCGAACCATAAAATTGTTTGTCAGAGGTTACTAGCGACACTAAGCGGTGATGCGCCGCGCGTGATCCGGAGCTAGCAAGCGCGTTCACGTTTTAATACATCAACTCGTATTTTAACGTTGATTTTTTAAAGAATCTCTGTCTAAATTAAATATTAATGGAAATAACCTGTTTTTAATGTAATAATAGTGACCTTAATGAGTTATGTTGACTTTTGTGATAACGTTTTACGAAATGCTCATCTCAGTATTTAGCGTGCGTGTATTGTGTTGACTTCTGTGCTAGTCTTTCCATCTGTTTCTCTCATTTTGTCACTAATTTTCCCACGTTATTTTTAAAAACAAAAAGACTATAACCTATATAAACTTTCACTTTATTTTAATAAAACCACATTTCCAACTTAGTATTTTAGAATTTCAGACGAAAAACCTTTCAGACCCCTCAAACCTTCGTCAGGCCAGGTGTACATCTGAACAAATAGAACTCCAAGACTACAAATAGAAACGGGTATATGCACATATTTATAGGCTCATATAATCTTCACTGGGCAAGATCATGGGCAAGATCATTTAGCAAAATTTCAAGCCATTGATCAAAATGTTCCATCACAATGATGTCAAAGACGATTGTAGATGCTTGTAAAAAAGTGTGATCCAAATTCTGTCAACATCAATGAGTGGTTTGCTATCTTTACATGATTTAACACTTCTGCCACATTTGGTTAAGAGTTTTTTGGTAAATTTAAATGGAATAATTCAACACATAGTAATGTACAAGTGATCCACACTGGCCAATGAAAGAAAACCAATCCATGCAAGAAAACAATCCTGTTTTATTTGATCATTTTGATTGGACTTGCACCAGTTTAAGTCAGCATCAAATTTATTATTGTTCGTTACATATATATATTTACAGATAAATCCCAATTTCTCCTGGCTGGTCTGACGCTAACACGGTCACGCTGAACAAGAGGTCTTTCCCAGAAAATAAACCAGACAGATGCAAGATACAGAATGTGTATTTGTTAGACCACACAAATCCAGGTAACATAAAAAAAAGTCAGAGAACATTTCACACCAATTCCAAGAGAAACAAATGTGGTACATGCTTGAGTGAAAAATTCTTAAGAAAAACTAATATAAAAAAAAATAATAATAATACAAATGCTACTGAGGTAAATGCTACACAAAACTCTTAAAAATGTTTTAACTTAAAATTACACATGCACCAAAATTGATTTTCAATAAAAATTGAGTGAATTGTGATGTCTTTATTAATTTATTTGTGTAATCAAATTATAAAAACTTAGAGAAGTTGAAAGGTATCAATACAGCATGTGCAATTCACATTAGGTCAAAGGAGTCTGTTTACAAACCTTAAGCTTTATGGTTTAACAGAGGTAACAGTATTTACCCAATAGTTAACGAAAAAATAAAAACAAATCACAGACAGCATAAACAAATCAGAACCCCATCCTCACATCATAATCTTTACTCATTTCTTTCCGAACGAAGCAGACAGAAACACCAAACTGTCTTAGGTGCCTCTCCTACAAACTCAAAGCAACAACAAAAAAAGCATACCTACAAGTTCACTTTCAGGGCCTGCAACCGTAACATGTGCAAAAAGTCAAAATCATTTACTCCGGCATTGAATTAACAGTAATGTGTTTGAATTGGTTACAAGTTTAGGGCCTTTTGTATTTCAAATTTCATTGTATACCAAACCATCCAATGAGCACACTCAATTTGCAAGATTCAATTAACATCAAGCAAGGTATCAGTGAGATTAGCATTTTTGAGGTAAGAAACTTATGTGCAATCATACTGCAGATTTACATCCGATCCTTTCTGAGGGTTTTTGAAACAGAGGAAACCATTGCAGAAAGAGGTTATGTCCAGGCAGGTGAGACATCATTCTTCTCATCGTACTCTTATGGTGTTAAATGGTTCTTGTAAAAAATAATGCCCGGTGCTGTGGCACTCAATTGCCACACCTTGTCCAGACGTTACCAAAAAGTTTTCAAGCCTCATGTGGGGTTGGCCTTTTGAGGTCTCGGATCTGTTTAATTAGATACGTCTTCTCATCGCTGAACTGCTCATCCTCAGTGCGGTCGTTCTGGAACTTACTGAGGAACTCAATAAGTTTGGTTTGGTTCTTCAACAGTATGTCCATGATGGGTTGAGTCTTGTTTGGATTGGCTACAAATACCTGAACACACAGAAAATAATAGATACGGGAAAATTGAAGCTTGAATCTCTGGCCAAGAATTTTGCAATATACTCAATGAAGGACAGAAGTATTTGATCCCTGGCTGATTTCACAATTTACTCAGTGACAAATAAGTGATCAGTTTGTAAACATAAAAAAAGTAAATATGTATATACTTATGCTACTGAAGTAAGACTTTGACCCATTATCAATCACTAAGAATCCTGAGAGTCTTTTCCAGGAAACTTCTAAGTTTTTATAGGATGTGAGATTAATGACAAGAAGAACAAGAAGAGTTAAGATTCAGTTTAAACAAAAGTAAGCAAATAATCAGATTTAAAAATCTCCAGCATAGTGAAGCTGTCCAAAGGTATCCAAAAGATTGTTCAACCAAATGTGTTATATCAGCTTTCCAAGATTATTCGCAAGTGAAAGAAACTCAAAATAAGTTTGGGGTTCCACTTAACATAGTTTTGATGATCATGAGTGCTATTAGGAACCAGCAGAAAACACAAATTTGTCTTTCACAGTTTAAGTAATTTATGGTATGATCAGAAGGGGTTAAATTACCTCTTGTGTGGGGAAAAAGACAGATTTTATTGGGTTTATCTGTTTCAAACACACACTGAAATCAGATGGCCTGTGGGTCCTTGTAAGCCATCTGATGGCTTTAAAGTACTATATTTTGCAGTTTTCCCTTTTCTACCTAGAATAAATGTTTACGACTGTCTTTTTACTAGGGGTGTAACGGTTCACGGTATGTATTGAACCGTTTCGGTACGGCCTGTTCGGTTCGGGACACTTGCGTACCGTTTCGGTATTCGGTATTTGTATTAAATAATATAAATGTATTATTAGCGCGATATTAAGCGCAGCGGAACCATGTTCCTAGGCGAGTTTCCGCACGGACGCTATTGAGTGACGTGCAGCTCTACTGTGCGACACTCAATAGCGTCCGTGCGGAAACTCGCCTTTGGCTTCTCTGTTAAAATACATAACGGGGATAGACGAGTGGATAAATTTAAAGTTGTATGCCAACATTGTTCCACGGAGATCGGGCAGGCAACACATCTAACATTTTCTACTGCTGGAGATATTGTCACTGCAACCAGATCTGTGCTCTCTTCAGAAAATGTGGATAGGTTAATCTTTTTAGCCTAAAACTTGAATAGTTAGTTTTGTTTATATACAAGCTGAAGCTGTTGCAAGTGTTAAAAGTTTTCAGGTCCTAACTAGTTGCAGTATTTCATTTTTAATTAAAAAAATGTGTTTACCCAAATGTGTCACTTTTATTTATTTTATGCAAGAATTCTATTGTGTATTGGCAGCTTTTCAAAATAAAGATTATGTAAGTTCTTATTTTTTGTACCGAACCGAATTAACCGAACCGAACTCTCCAAGACACTGTACCGAACCGAATACGATTTTAGCGTACCGTTACACCCCTACTTTTTACCCTACAAATCATTTTTAAAAAGCAGCGATAGGGCAACGAACACAAGATCAACTGCCATGAAGGAAGCAAAATATACCTTGAAAACATGAAAGGCCTCAAACTGGATGTTACGGCTCTTGTCTCTCAGTAGGTTCATCATGAGTTTGAGGTTCTCCGGTTTGCTTATGTACTTAGTCATTACAGTAAAGTTGTGCCTGTCCAAAAGCAGCTCTCCCAAAAGCTAAAAGGAAAAAGAAACACAGTCAAAGGCACAAACTGCTGTGACTAAATGAACCACTGTGGTTTAAAATACTTTTGAATTTCAGCAGCATCCTAAACAGCTCGTCTCAACTGGTTGTTCTCACCACAGTTGAAAAGAAGCTCCAAACATTTTTTCTACAGAAGGCTGTATAAAGCCATATTTCTAATTTTATGTGTCTCTGATTAAACACAACCTCTACCCTACAAAAATGATGACTTTGCACAGCTTAGACACAGAGCATACACCTTGTGATTAGTTTGTTTGGTAGCAGAGCATTTCTGGAGTGATGTCATACATATCCGAGTGTCTTTGTTATGAACAAACACCAACACAAACCAAATGAATGAGCAATTCTTCAGTTTGCTTTTCTTTCAGTTGTGTAGCTAGATTGTCAGATGACAAGATAAATGTATAATATCTACAACACGAAATAAAAACACAAGTGACAAGGTCACAAAAGGCAAGTCCTTTAAAATAAAGACTGTTTTTAGAGCTTGGCAGTAGGTCAGTGATAAAATATTCTATAAAGAGGCTGGTAAAAACCTGAGTAAACATTTTATTTAAAAATGACCTTCTGTGTAAGAAGACTTTAAACATTTAAAAAAGCCAAAAACCTAAACAATGCAATTAATTTGTATCTTACCTTCAATGACTGTCTTTTAGTCACATAATTTTCAGAGTGAAGAAGTTTCTCATATTCACTAAAGAACTGAAACAAAAAAGATGAAAAAAATAAATAGGAAGAGAGGGATTTAAGATCTTTTACATCTGATAAAACATCGCTGACATACGGTGACATTTCATTTACAGTTCTTTTTCCATCTTCGTTGTATTTGTCAGTAAAGCCTAAATGTATTCAAACCATAGATTTGAAAAAGTTCTTCTAGCGCTGACAATTCCTCCA
This sequence comes from Danionella cerebrum, assembly GCA_007224835.1. Lineage (NCBI taxonomy): Eukaryota > Metazoa > Chordata > Actinopteri > Cypriniformes > Danionidae > Danionella > Danionella cerebrum. The sequence goes on from SRMA01025549.1 coordinate 188,885, forward strand.
CTGGCCGAGTGAAACATGAGAAGTCTTACCCTCCTCTAACCTTAGTGCTCGCTGATTAAATATTTACAGAACGGACATGCGTTTCTTTCCCTAACATCTGCCTTTTTACATGCATAAACTAATATTAATACATATAAGAGGTACTCAAATGGGGGGGGGGTTCGGTCCACAAGCACGTGTTGAACATTGTTAGGTAAAAAGCAAAGTATTGTGGCTTACTTCTTACGGAAATTCACAGGGTGAATACACATTCTACCAAAATGGGTGCATATTTTCCTAAAGATGAAATCCATTTTCATTCAAGTGCATCGATGTAAACCACATTTGCCCCCTAGATGGGGGCAGAGCTTTTAGGTTTTTTGGGGTCACACTCATAGTCCAAACCCTTCCGAAATGACCATCACACAAACAAAACCACCAAAAACAAACTCCTTTCAGAATGATTGACATGCCATTAAATCCAGTGCCAACAACAGAAAGCGAATCAGTTCCAGCATGACTCACTCTGTCATAGTGCTGTTCCAGAAACTCAGCACTGAGCATTTTGTGTCTTGTTAAGAGATCCTGGAAGAAACCCAAACAAACAAAATGAATCAGACCAAATAATTACTCAGCACTTCTTAGGATGGCAAGATCAAAGATGCCACCCAAACCAAAAAGTCTTGCTCAACGGAAGTACAAACTTTAAACGTGGCAAACGCGTCTGAGGCTATATCAAAAGTAGACATCTCCACATATCGGAAGAAATCGTAGAATTGCTCAGAGCGGAGGGCAATCTTGGCTAAGGGTTCATGTCGAATGCATTCCCGCAGCATAATCCCACAGTTGAGAGCAATGTCTGGAGACTCATACCTACAGACACAATAGCACAAAGTTTTAAGAGATCTGAATAACAATCCATAGTCTTAAAACAATAACATATTAGTTTTTAAGAGAACTGAATACAATATTGTGCTAATTAGTATTTTTTTCAACTTGGGTAGTTTTATAGTATATTCGATAGAGAGATTAAGTATTTACTTCATTTCCTTTACAAAATACACTATAAAATAAAAATTTGCGCTACGAACACCACCCTGGAAAGGGATTTATTTCTTATCTCAAGGTACCACTGTAGCTTTAATCCCTCTGGTTTTGCACATTGGTGTGAAAGATGCGGTTACATTGTTTAAATATCAAGTTTGAGGTGCATAGCAGTTATTATTAGTCCATTGAACTTACCCTTTAAGCAGCATGAAAAGTATATTTTGTTGAGTGCAGAGGTATTCAACAGTGGGTGTCCGTGTGCCGATCTGACGTCTCAGAATATTGTTAAAAATCTGCGCCACGTCTTTCTTCCCCTAATCATAAATTAAATGGAGGACAGTTTAAATGTAAACATGTTAGCCCACAAAAATGTGTTATTGCATTCATATGCACACATTGCACAGCAGAATTTTCTCTGTAACATATTGGTTGCAGTTTTTTTAACTAGCATCCAAACGATAACAAATCGAATGAGATTTCTTATAGTTACCACTTTCTGGGTGTCTATAAATGGATTCCTCTCACCTCAAAATCAATAAGCTGCAGGTCTGCGACAAGTGTGCTGAGCAGACCACTGTTGTACAGCTCCTGAGCCAGCTGAGCCACAGCCTCTGTCTGTGGCTCCTTCTCGTTCGTTCCATAAAGAATCTCCTTCATGGCCAGCAGAGATTTGGACACCTCTTCAGAAGCCTGCAGATGCACACTTGTATTTCATTTCCTCCACAAATCGTTTATATTGAAAAATATACACAGCACATCTAAATGTGTGTGAAAGTGATGCCTATGGATGTTTGTATACCTTCTCAGCCTTCTTGTCTGAAATGTCTTGCTTCTCCAGAATAGTCATGTTGTCTTTTAGGATCTTCACAATGTCCGCTGGACACTTGTGAGACTTAACGAAAGGAAACGGCATGGCAGCACGTTACCAAGACAACAAAGTTGCAGAGAGCCCAGCTACGAGAGAAAATAATACTACATTTTACATTGAACCCTACTGTAAAGCATTAACTTCAGCCAGCTTTCAATTGTTGCTTCAACTGTATTTTCAGTGCAGGACAGTATGCTTTTTGTATTAATAGCCAAGACAGAATGTGTTCAATAACAAATTCAATACATCCTTTTTTTCTTTGAAACTAAACACCAAAGAAGTTAAACCTGGAGTTGTACCGAATAACAAGAGTAAATGCGAGTACAAAACTTCTTGGGGAATACAGAATCTGTCTAAACTCAAGGACGCTCAAAAGAGCTTAATTTATACCGACCTTTGGATAAATCACATCAAAATTACAATTTTTTATAATCCTCCTAAAAAAACACATCACTATGAAACCTTTGTACCATCAAGTCAATCTTTATATGAGAGACTATGTGGTTCCTTGGATCTGTGCGTCAGAGAGCCATACGTCCAGCCGTTAATCTCCACGCAGCTTGTTCAAGTTAGTCAAATCCTTGACCTGGTGACCACACACACACCACGTCTGCCCAAACATAAACCTGAACCCAAACAGATGCCATGGCTTGATGAAGCTGCGGATTGACATGCTGGGTTTAATCACCTCTCAAGAGATGCCCTCCTGCAGAATGGTTATTTAAAGTACGTTGATGGTGTACCAATATTCCAAAATATTCCAATATTCCACTCTGTGCTGTGTTGTTAAGATTTAAAACCTAACTAGAAGGGATCACACAGACCATTTTTCTCCATAGGGGAAAATCCCTTGAGCCATACAGATGCACAAAAATAAGAAAGAGAAAATAGTTTAAATAAATTTTTAAAAATTGTCCAATGAAGCCTCTCTGCCTCCCTCTCCGGTATAAAATATATTCTGTATAAAAGAAAAAAAAATATTTTACTGCAACTTTAGATATATATATATATATATGTGATATATATGTGTGTGTGTAACGATACGCAGAATCGAGACATTTGAAAGAAAGATGTTTACAAACCTGTTTACAAAGGACCGATAGTCATTTTTCACTTAATACAAATCACACAGATGCCTAAGGTGAAATTACGGATGAGTCTGACTTTAAACTTTTGATTTTTACATTCCGTGGTTAGCAATTTCCCCTGACCAAAATGCACTTGTGGTTTACAAATGGTTCGCATAGGTCACATAAGTTGCTCTTACTGCATGCACTTCCTAACTCAAGTTTCACAACAAACCAAATACATAAACAGAGGCACAGGATATGAATGATCATACCTTTCTGGGTCTCCTCTGAGCCTTTCGGGTGAAAAACTGTATGGGTCCAACTATACTCTTCTTGACGAGCTATTTATTCCTACGTGTAGATGCACGAAAATAGATCGTTCACCGTGTGTTCCAGGCTACAATCACCGCTGCGCGAACAGCAGCGAAACATCCGCAAATTCACGGTATCGTGGATTTCAAAATAAAAGCCGCTCAAATTTTGTGTATCATTCCCAGAGGGAAAGAGTTGGTCATATTTTATTTTTATAAATGTTTTTATGTGTTTGACTTTTTAAATCTCTACACACTGACATTCAACAGTAAAGCGTTTTCAATCTCAAAACAAGTGTGATTTAATAAACGGATCTTTGGATCCTTGTGGTTAATAGAATTTTAAAGCTACCGCGTCCTCTGCTGGTGGAGAAGAGGAACGCATACACCTAAAAAATCACATATGGCGTTCAATGTTATATCTATGGTTCAATATATATTTTTCGAAACATTTCCATTTGTATGGATAACGATAACCCTTTAATTATGACCGGGTAACTGATAGATGATGAATGTAGACCTGACGAAAAGCATAGAGAAAAAAAAATGGTGACTTGACCCGGAAGTTATCTGTACGGAAGTAGATTTTTTTCTCTCTCCTCGTGTCGCTCTTCCTTTCCGCCTGCTCGAGTGCGCCATTCACACACACGCTGCGAAGGTAACGATAGAAATAACAATTTAAATGTTTCAGACGTGTTTAAATTGTGTTCAAATGTCCACATTTGGTTTATAAACTTCTTAGGTTCACATTATATTCAGTAAACGTCATTCCTTTATCGCGAAATGTACGGAATTTTGTCTTCTCCCATTAGCGGCAAGCGAGCATTTGAGTCGAAAAATAAACTGAACAACATCTTATCTATTAAACGGAACAATAAAGTTTATTTAGTTTAAAGGGTTGATCAACCGCTTCAAGTATATATTTTAGGTGTTAAGCATAGATATATATTACTCTAGTCACTAACATAACGCGAAAACATTTGCGACCTAGTTTTAAATACATGAGTATTTTAACATAACGTAACCTTTGATCTTGTTTAACTTTATTAATTGTGGGCTTTTTCGTTACAAGTAAGGGTTTTACAAAGCTTTGTTAATCAGTTGTATTAAGTTGAGTGCAAGTTTACCTGAAACCCTTTACAAAAAAAAAATCACTTGACATTGACTCGATCACTCAAATTCTCTGTAAAGATATTGTCATTTGCAAATTTCTTTGATTAAATTCTATACGATATTGTCTCATATCAGATTGTAAATGGCTCATTTTTATTTTGAAGATGGCTGAAGACTGGGAGGCTGTGCCAGCTGTTGCTGAGACCCCAGAAATCAAACTCTTTGGCAAATGGAGTACAGATGATGTGCAGATCAATGACATCTCCCTGCAGGTTTGTTCAGTCGTTGCATTTGTGCAATAGACAAAATGTGTTTGAAAATGATGAGATATTGAAGTTTAGCAGTTGTATATAAAATCGCCGTAATCCCAGGTGCTAATCTTTACACAGACAAGAAATCAAATCTCTTGCATCACATTTGAGTAAATTACAGCAGGAAATTACAGGAGTCACAGTGAACAATGGTTTACTGCATTTTTTCTGAGTGGTTTGTTTCCAACTTTGCCTTCAATGATCCTCACTTAAAAGATGTGGCCTTTTTATTTTGAGCTTGTATGGTCTCTTGGGACTGCTACAGATTGACAACATTTCAACATAGTTTTCAGTTATTATATGTATTTTAAGGATTACATTCAAAGTGACAGAAGATAAATTGGCTGATTTATTGAGCGAGTAATTGTTTTCTGTATAGGTCAACATAAAAATATGGACATTGTAAAGAAACTAAACTCTTGTTTGTTTACACAGGATTACATTGCTGTGAAGGAGAAATATGCCAAATACCTCCCCCACTCCAGTGGCAGATATGCAGCAAAACGTTTCCGTAAGGCTCAGTGTCCTATTGTGGAACGTGTCACTAACTCCATGATGATGCATGGACGCAACAATGGCAAAAAGCTCCTGACTGTCCGAATTGTGAAGCATGCTTTTGAGATCATCCACCTTCTTACTGGAGAGGTTTGTGCTGGTTTCTGCTTTAACTTAACGCCTCCTTACTGTATGACCGTATGGTCTCTTAACAGGTTTAATTTTGTGTTCTAGAACCCTCTTCAGGTTTTGGTGAACGCCATCATCAACAGTGGTCCCCGTGAAGACTCCACTCGTATCGGACGTGCTGGAACTGTGAGGAGACAGGCTGTTGATGTGTCCCCTCTGCGCAGGGTCAATCAGGTCCGACTTTACATTCCACTCAAACAAGATGTTGCTGGTCACTGTTATGTTGCAAATTACAGATAGATCTAACTATTGGTAATTATTAAAAAAGACATATTAAATATAAATGTGCGTATACATGAATACATTTTTATGTAAAGGAAGCATCAGCCAATCAATTCAGCAGAGAAGTAATGAATCAATAGTAGTTTGTTCACATTAAAACTAAGCAAAACAGCCGTTAGTTTTTCCACACAGTAATGAGTGGTCGATTGAGCTGCTGTATTGTCACTGGAGGCCAGAAGCCATGATCTCATGGTTCTGAACATATATACATGTATGTACAGTATAAAAACAATACTGTGCAACCTAACGTGTTCTGAATAAACCAACGATGAGATATTTTTTTTACAATGGTTTTTTATATCAGCGAATAGTGTTAATTGTTAAACTGGGTAATCATTGGAATTTTTGAGTCGCTAATGGTTTGATCTTGCTCAGGTTTTGTTAAAATAAGAAAGATGTGAGTTCCTAGGATTACTAGATGTCAGTTAATCCACGTTTGTTGTTCAAGGTTGGTCAGAACAGATTTCCTGCATTTTTCTCTTTACATATTCTTTTGGCTGGCTTTGGGGTGCTTTCACTTTCCCACAGACAGCGTGCCTTTATTGGCAGATTCATTGTTTTGTTCTGGAGATAAAAGGTATCGTTTAGAAAAAAGGGAAATTAGTCAATCAATATTAAACATCTTAATGCTTCTTTTAAAATGAACTTGTGGTTGAATATAATCTTTGGCAACAGTCTTACTTTAACATATTTTGTGGTACTGAAATAAGGTGCAGGGTTTCATGTTCTGAAACAGTTTCTGCTGTTAATTCTAAACCTGTCTATACCCGTTTTGATTCTGTTTGAATACTTTTTAAATTGGCAATTTCAGTTTCTCAATTATTGATTTTTATCCTTTACAAAATTGCCATTTTGAGTGTTTATTTGTATTTCTTTCAATCAGTCTTTTCCTACCACAGCCATGCTTTTAGCAATCTTTCTGTGTGTTTCAGGCCATCTGGCTGCTCTGCACAGGGGCTAGAGAAGCTGCTTTCAGAAACATCAAGACCATTGCGGAGTGTCTTGCAGATGAGCTGATCAATGCTGCCAAGGTGAGACCATATACTGATACCAGATCAGTTTCTACTGAATGGACATTTAATATCTAATGTTTGTTTATTTGCAGGGTTCATCCAACTCTTACGCCATCAAGAAGAAAGATGAGCTGGAGAGAGTGGCCAAGTCCAACCGTTAATCTCATTCTGTAAAAACATGGATTTCAATAAAGAGCGAGAAACTTAACATTATCTCTTCTTGTCTCAACATTCTTGTGGTTGAATCTCCATTTGAAAATTGAGTGCAGCATTGTATGATTGGAAATATTTTTATATTTAAGTATATTTATATATTATGATTGGAAATAATTTCTTGTGAAAGTTTATTGCCACGTGCAGTAGTGAAGTTTGTTTAAGAAACTTTGTTTAAAGTGCTTTATAGATTTAATAAAATTAACTGTTACTGGCATTGTCAAATGTGGGTTGAGGTTTTTCACCTAATTTTTGGGGTGAGTTTTGTGAGTGCCATGCGCACTAAACAACCCATTGTCCCATGTTCTAAAAGTAAACGAAGCAAGTCGTGCAACTGAATCAATCTGTCACAAGACCATCAGTCAGTTGACATTCCTTCTCCTGCATGTCTCCTATTAACAAATCGTGTTATTCTCCTTGCACTATTCCTGGTGTAAAACATGTCAGATTATAACCATATCATTATTTATTATTTGTAGTCTAAATACAAGGTAAATGTGCTTCTCTACTTATTTCAGTTTTAACTTGGGAACCAACAAGGTTGGATTTTTGCCCATGTTGCTTTGCACAAATGCTGAAGCCTGACTTGAATTATACTCAAGGGCGGGGAGGCTTTTTTTTGATAAAGGAGAGTCGGGGAAGATCTTGTCTCTATTTGTACCTGATTGTTTCAGTTGTGATCAGACGTGCAAACTGGATACTTTTGCTTTAAAACATTTTTGAAATCATGTCTCCTGTTTTTAAATGGACTCTCTTCATGTGTCTCTTACCGTCTGTTGGTAAGTAGGATTTTTTTATTGGAATGCATTTTTTATTTTATTTAAAGTGGTATGTTTAAAATGAAATATACTTTAAATCATGATTAAGGTTGTTGGTTTACTGCATTATTGAGATGATTATTTTATTCAACATTGTTTAGATTATTTATAGCTTTAATTTTTTTTTTTTTTAATTTACTGCCTATAATGAATTTACTCTTTTTCTTTCCCCAACATTTTGCAGTTCCTCTGCTCTGCTACACATGTGTGTTTCCTTCAATTTCACCATTGGATTGTCTCAAGTTCCCCATTACATGTCCACTTGGGCAGGTCTGTCTCTCCAGTAAAGCTGTTGGACTCAGAGGTATGTTATTCTGCATCATGTATGCAAGCAGTTTGAAGTCCTTAAAGGAGTGATACAATATTATTGGTTCTGTATGTATGTATGTATGTATGCAGCATAAACAATATTTTTTGTTTAATAAAATGTATACATTTCTAATTCTTTTTGTTTCCTCAAATCGCAGGGGATTTGGAGATTGTCCTGTATGAGAAGAGTTGTGCGCTCCCTGCCCTTTGTGGATTAACCGGATCCAAGTTTGCCATGGGTTTAAACTTCACCTTCAGCAGTGACTGCTGTGAGACCATGCTCTGCAACGGCAGTACTGCTAGTTCTGCTTTCTTCTGGTCCAGCACTCTGCTCTCACTTCTTTTGACAGTCATGTACTTGAATTGAGAGGTGGAGTGTGGAGAGGAAGCATAAATAATATGAAATAAAAAAAGAGAGACAAGTTTAGTCTACATTGTACATTGAATTAGTATTGATTTTATGTTTCCAAACCAATTTGCGCATTTGACTCCTATTAAAGATCCAAACAACGTGAAGTGTCATGTTTTGTAATTCAATAAATGGTTTTTCCACCGTCAAAAGGTGAATGTGTAAATAAAATACAAATGCTTGTTTCGAACGTGAAAATTTATTAATAATATTGTATATTTTGGCCATGTTGTGAATCTGTTCATAATGAACCTTGTTCTACTTCTGTGACTGAAGCTGTTCTTTCGCGCGCTTTTGAGGTTTTCAACCACGAATTCACGCTCCTGTGTTTACCTTACAGTTTGCCTCTAAAGATGTGTGATTCTCTGAAATAAATATTCTTAGCTGACGTACCTCACATCGATAACGTAAACATTACATGTGCACCGTGTGGTCATGTCACGAGATCAAGAAAGCAGAGCTCTTAGCATAAATGAAGACGAGGGCATTTGCGAGGTAAGCAACGCCAGGCCTTAACTCTTTTAAGTGTAACGTGTTCAACAAATGTTTGTTTGTGTTCGTGTCATAGTTCTTGCTTTTGTTTGTATTAGATTTTTCTGAGTGTAATTGTTCAACAAGGTTTTATTGGGCTGAGTTACTACGACAGTCAAGATTTTATTTTGCATTACATGCGGGACACGATGGAGAACAGCGACCTCTACTTGCTGGAGAAAGGTACTGCTGCCTCATGTCATGGCAGCAATGACAATTCAGTTCTCAGTTAACAAAATGGACAAATAAAATACCAATTTCCGTATAATTTACACACGCACAATAACTGTACTTGTTGACGTCAGACATGCCCTTCTTACCCTTCTTACTGTTGGTTGCTTTAACCAAAATGCATCTATTGAAAATCAATTTCTTTGCATTTACTTTGTCCTTTCTCAGTAGTACAAGAGCTGAACCCAACTGTGTTCATAACAACTGCCAAACAAGAGCACAGCTTGACTCGGTTTATTGAATATCTTGGTAAACTTTCTCAACGTTTATGGCCTTTATTTTGCTTTAACAAAACAGTCTTAGTTATATTAAAACAGTTGTTTTGCATAAACTCTAGAATCACATCCTGCCTACAAGCCCGAAATCATCTTTTTTCCAAATGCAAACTTTGGTAAGTCATCTCAACATGAGGATAGAAGAAATTTAGCCTTGTGATTTGAAGCTACCTTTTCAAGTAAGTTATTGAAGGAAAAGACTATTTGTTTAAATGCTGGTTAAAATTTTTGTGTTCTGGTCACAATAAATTAATTGTTTCTCCCATTATTTGCAGGTTTGGAGGTTAGCAGACAGCGGCTCTTCTCTGCACACCTCCCACTTCTCCCTCCGAACAGTTCAGAGAGCGACAAAGTCACATACATCTCCTCCTGCATCCCACTAGACTCTGTGCTGATGGTGAGAGATGGGGATGTTTTACCAGATGGATAGGCTGGCATCTCATGATGATCCTCTCATTACAGATGAGGTCAGTAGGAGGTCTCCTCAAGTGTCTGGAGAGAAAGAGAGTTGGCTTAGACCTGGAGGATGGGTCGGCTGGTATCAAAATAATGCGTTTTATGACTTACACACTGTAAGGCACTCATGCATCGATCGATGCATTTCATTTTCAGTGTTTCTATAAATAATTGGTTGTGTTCATTCTGCAGGAGAGATGTTGTGTACGTTGATCAAGATACATACAGGTGTGATGCGGCCCCTTCGTTTATTTAGTCAATATGTAAAATGTTTTGGAGCTGTTAACAGGTTTAGCTCTTTTTTTATCAGTGCACTCCAGATCTTCAAATCTGAGATACACCCTTCCGTTTTAAAGCTCCAGACAGGAGAGAAAGAGGGACTGAGTCTTTACGGTAAAAGTTTCTATTTATTTTTGTTAATTAAAGATGGCCGCCAACTTAGTTCCACGCAATAGCTCTTGGAGTTATAACAACCCTCCTTCCTTCGGGGAAAAAAAGAACGTTACAGTAGAAGAGATTATGGTATACCCAAACAGTCATTTAAAATGCAACAGATTTAATAGATGAATTTATACTTTTTATAGTTCAACAGTAAGTAACACTGCCAGGTCTTCATTGCTGCGGCATCTATGCTCATGCTAGTGAGTGAAAGCTGGGACAATTTTCTCTCCAGTTTAGCCTCTAATTATTTTACCCTCACATTTCTTCATGAGTTACTTGTTCATTTTCCCAGGGGTTAAGGTACGTGGGGTCAGTGCAGGCGATTACGAATTGTTTGAAGGCCTCAAAACACTTTAGTTTTGCTACATTTGCAGAGTTCTTAAGATTCATTTAAATTTTGTGGTTCATACTTAGGTCATCTTCATTGCATTAGACATGTTAAAATGGTAAAAGTTGGTCATAAGCATCTGTTGGTGATTCGTTGTGGTTATTTAAAGCATGTACTCTTCATACTGTTCGTATGATAGATATGTTTTCATTGTAAGGATGTTGAGCAGAAAGGGTTCAGAAAACATGCTGTTTATAGGTTTGTATTTGGACAATTTCTCCAGGAGTTCTGAATCGGTGTGGAAGCAAGTATGGCTCTCGGCTGTTAAGGTAACCTCTTTTTGTTTTGCAGAATTCAAATGACCTTTTATTCATTTTTTGTAATGTTGATATTGCAATTTTTATTTAAAAGTGATAAGTATGAAAAAATTCTAATTGATTGGTTTGAGGAGACATGTAATATCTATCTTTGAAATAGCCACACTTTCTTCTGATAGACCAAGCTGAACATATTTGTGTGAGGCTTTGTCGATCTACAACAGCCAAGTCTGAACTGTCTCTTATGGTCCGCACAAATGTGAGATTAAATATACCTTGCTATGATGAGACTGGCAGTGAAAGGCACCCTTTTAATGGTATTTTTACACATAAACTACAGCATTAATAAATGCATAGATAAGCCTTGTTGTTTTATCCAAAAGCTCTCAAATGTAGGGAGCGATGCCTCCTTTAATGTGAAGTTGGGATGAAAAAAATCATCATCAGAATGAGCTTCTGACAACATCCAGACTTAAATTCTGCATTAGAGGTAAAATGAAAATAGCTGTGGTATTGAAACTGAAGTTGTTTTGGGTGCTTGTCTTGGGATGCTCATTGTGTGGCACCCTTCCGCCTAAACACAAAAAGAATCAGAAGCAGACAGCTGCATCATTAGATGGGATAATTTAAGTGTTAAAATACCATAATTATAATTGCAATTACAAATCCTGTGCTTAGAATAACCATGAAACTAATGGACGATATTGTATGGAAATACATTCTGATTGCAAAGACTGGTCTGAGAATGTTTAAACTTTAGGATTCCTACAATAATCCTTTGACAACAAAATTCTATTTCATATCACAATAAAGCATTGTGGCTCATAATAATAAAATAAATCAAATGATCAAAATCTATACTAACCCAACCCTTCCCCTTTCATTATTTGTGATCAATACAATTCCCAAAACTAGTCATCTTGGTAAATCGTGCTCCCTTGTTCACATCGCATTACAGGTGTGTTCCCTTGTTGTTTAAATTATAACAAATAAGCATTTATAATTTATTTATCTAGTGTCTGAAATCAGTGGTCAGTGGATGCAAAACACAACTTACAGAGTTTTGTTTCCAAAGACACAAACGTTGCAGGAACAAAAATAACTTTTATCCTGCTTTGTCTATGACCAAATAATTTCCTGTTTTACAGACTCAAAAAAGCAGATTAATTTGTGAAGAAAGCCTTAAAAGGTTCATGATATTTAAAATGTCTTCATAACTGTAACATTTTTTATTTATTTAAAAACTGATGATTGGTAGATCTCCATGAATAAAACAAATAAAAGGCAGCTCAAGACCCCTGTGATATTTATTTATTTTTATTTTTAAAGATGCCCAGATGTTAACTGGATGAAACAGTTGTTGTTCCCTTTGTTCCTCAGGCAGTGGCTCCACAGACCCACTCGAGATTTGGACACCTTGTCAAGACGTCAGGAAGTGATCCGTTTCTTCACATCCCCTCGCAATTTTGCAGATCTGAGCACATTACAGAGTTGCTTGCGGAGTATCAATAACATCCCGGTACAGTTTTTAATATTTATATCCAGTGTTTACCAATATTTAACTCCCACGTGATAACAGGCTTTCTTTTTCTACAGACAATGCTACACAAAATGACTGTCTCAAACCCAAAGTTCCCAGTCTGGCAAGCTCTATACAGGGTCTGTGCACAACATTCAGAGTTGTTTTTTTCATGAGGCTGTTGTTTATTTTGTAATTCTCTTTTTACTCTTTTTTTTTTCAGACAGTGTACAGCGCCCTGTGCATAAGAGACACCATTCGCTCGCTGCCCAGCTCCATCCAGCTCTTCAGTGAAATCAGTGAAAACTTTACTGATGATCTCTTCTTCATTGCCAGCTACATCAGTAAAGTGGTGAGATTTAACAAGGAATTAGAGTTGATTATAACAATAAAGGCTCATTCATGCGCCATTTTTTTGCATCTCAAAATATTTTGAAAGGGTCAAATAGATTTGGAATTAATGTTTTCTAGGGACCACATGGACCCTGTTCAGCTTACAGTGAAAAATTATATCTGGAAAGTATTCACAGCACTGCAGTTGTTCTGCCACATAAAAAAATTACTTTAGAAAAAATGTAATTTACAGCCTTTACAATTATTAATTATAACCTCAGGTTCTTTTTGAATATGGCCCATAAGCGCAGCTCATAGCATTTATGATCGTGTTCATGATCTGTTCACAAGGATGATAATAAGGATGACTATGTGTTTGACTTTTACACATCCACACAGAAGAGTGTTTATGCACTTGTAAAAAGCATTCCCAATAGATTAAATCTACTGTGTTCATGCAAACACTATTGAATTATGCAGTTCCACACGTTAGCTTCTACTTGATGAATCATCATTTGGAATGTGTGTTTGAGCAGGCACAACTTTGGCAGCTCCAGCCAAATGAGCAAGAATTTAGTCTTCAGCCAACCAATTTTTAACACAGTAGATTTTTTTAAAAACTATACTTCAGTGTCTACCATTTTCCACTGTCATCCTTGGCTTAGTTAGGAGGTGTTAATCATAATATCTAAATGTGAGAGAAATTCCCAGTGTGCATAGACCTATTGTTTGTTATTTTTACCACTGATCTTCATTTAAGGTGGACTTTGAAGGAAGCACCTCAGAGAACCGATTCACAGTCAGGCCGAATGTTGATCCTAATATCGATGACAGTAAGTACTTTCCGATTTGTGTTGGAAGAACAAGTTAATAATTTGAGAAATTATTAAGACAAAATATTGTCTAAATCAGTGTTTTAATCATTAAGAATTAGTACATAATGTCTTCCCATTGGATAAGTGAACTTAACCCCATAAATATTTCTGATTAGTATCTAAAGCGTCACATCCAGAGAAATATCCTTTCAATCAGTGAGTCAGAAATAGTGAATAAAAGATAGATTGGAAACGCATGCAAATCTCAGAAAATATATGTCGCATCTGCTCCTCCGGAGCAGCGGGAGCTATCTGTAGCCGAAGGAGCCCAGGAGGTGCCCACCAATCGAGTCCGTAGGGTTGCTGCTGGACTAGTTGAGTCACTGGGCTTGGCTGGCCGCCCGCTCCCTGAGGGAAGGCTTCTGAATTGCTCTGTCGGAGCATGGAGACAGGCCCAAAGCGTGAAGCATGAGGATAGCTGAGGAGACTGGCCACAGGAGATCCCATACCTCTGGCCAGGTAGCCACGCGTCTATGAGGGGTTAAGGCATCCCGGAGAACTCCCCTGTGCACATCTACCCTGTTCACCACCATCTCCAGAGTTTTGGGTTTGGATTTAAAAACCGACAATGGATGATTAGCCTAATTCGAGAGGCAAGGCTTTCCAGAGTTTGGGAGAAGCAACAGAGAATGTCTGCTCAACTCTGCCTCTCAAACGTGACCTGGGAACAACCGGCAGCCTCTGATCAGAGGACCACTGTGATCTGGAAGGTTGGTGTTTAATTAAAAGATCAGACAGATACAGTGGAGCTAAGACATTTAGAGGTTTGCTGACCATCATTAAAAGATCCATTCTGCTGCGCACTGGAAGCCAAGTAAGATATTTTAAAACCTGAAATGTGATCTATTTTGCTTTTTGGCATTGAAATGTTATGCTATCCCTATGCAGAAAAAAGACAGATGATGGGTCTGCCTGAATTCCTGACAGGCGTGGCTAGGTCTGAGCTGGAAAACCTGGATCATCGTTTCTCCACCTGCACAGTCATCTACGTGCCTCTGGTTGGTCCATGATTCAATCTATTATGCATTCGTTAAGGTTATATGTGTAAACTAATTGTTGACTAAGAGCTGTTAGCGTAAAGGTTGAGAGTTTAATTCCATGTTTGATTGACCCAATAGAAGAAGTCAGTGAGGTTGCCTTTACGCACCAAAGTGGCCAGTCTGCCTCAGGATGACTGTTCATATGCAGTGAGTCTAAATAGCAAGCAGCTGTATTAATGGTGCACATCTGGATTAACCAAAGTAGAAGCACGCAACAGTTCTTATTGAAAAGCAAAGCGGGTTCTAATAGCATTGACAGGCAACCGAAAACAGCTCTTGATTGACAAGTGAAGTTTGAATAAACGAGATCCGGGAGGCAGCTAATCACACAGGGCTCTAATAACCCAACTGAGCCTAATCATACCATTATCTGCCCTTATTAGCTGCTTTCCTTACTGGCTTCCTTTGGCACGTTTTTACAATACCTCTGTCACCCCTTACTTTCATTAGGTACGGCTTTGTTCCCAGGCCCCCCTGATGGTTCCGGTTCCTTGTCGATAGCTTGTCTTTTTATGCTCACTTACCAAACCTGTGCATCAAGGCTTTTCACATTTGCAGAAAACTTGTAAAAAGCCATTTGAAAACAGCCATACACAGGAACAGTGCTGGATTGAGCCTGGAATTTCTTCCACAATGTCATGCCATTTCTTGGAATATCTGATTTTGGTGTGGGTGGACATAGTTTGATTACGCCATTAAAGGAGTTTTACACCACAAAATAGGTTCTCTGTTTTTCTCAAGATTGGTGTAAAGAGCTCCAGTAAATAGAAGTGTTCAGTTTTCCCACTCAAATGAATGAGATTTAAGAAAACAGCTTAATTTTATAGGGTGTAAATGAAGGGTAGTACAATAATACACTACTTTTATTTTTAATTGCCTGGTTTAAAGTGCATTTTGGTTCAGAGGTTTTTATATATAGACATTATATACATTAAGCTACAGCATGTTGTTTACATGTTTATTTAGAATTTTCTTTTTTAATAACAGATTGGATTTTTGCTTTCTGTGCCGAAACTACCCACTATGGTGGACAAGCAGAGCTTTGAAATTGAGGGTCTTGATTTCATTGTAAGTATGTCCTTGTTTTTTTAATGAAATCTGAAATGGGGAATAATGCTCTTTAAATTAAATGAACATAGTCTAATTAGCCACAAAATTTTTCACTGATCAATGTTTTTTTTTTAATGTTGAGTTTATTTTTCAGTAGAATGTATTAAATGTTCAAACAACAGCCATTATTTCTGCAGATGCCTAATACTACTCTATTCTTTGAAAGTGGTTTCATAATTAACATATTTAACTTACCAGAATCAAAAACTGTTACACAATAAACTTTATCTCAAAATCTTTATAGATGTGACTTTGTAGATTCTTTACTGATAAAAATTATACAAGTCAGTGCTGTTAGGACAAGTGAGTGTGTTTATTTCTGGCCCCATCATGCCGAATGCTAATTCTTAACATAAAGTAAAAAAAAGTGTGACTTTGTACTCTCTTTTATGAGCTTGACGTATGGGTGGCTTTAGTATTTAACCTCACTGGACACACCTACGGTAATTTGTGGTGAATAAACAAAAAATGTCCTTAAAATTTAAATGAAAGCACACAAATACAGTAAAAAGTAGACCTTAAAAAATGTTTTCTGAATATTTTAATATTTTGGGAAAACATTTTTCATGGGGTGCCCTCTTAAGGTGTGATTATGCTTTCCCATCAACCCCAAAACCGTCCAGCGTAGCTTGATGTGCACCTCTCAGATATTGTAACTTTACGCACATAGACTGGAACGTAGGCTCTTTGACTGGTTAGTTTAGTAGTTCACAGGAGTAGTGTCATATCCGTTCATCTCTTCCATAAACAGAACAAAGAAGAATTCTCCTTCATAAACACAGCAGATGTCACCAGTTGAAGTATGATGACAAGAATTGTTTTTCCACATCATTGTACTCAAATTCCACCACAGTACGCTGCATTTTCAGTCACCATTGTTGTTTACTGCAACAAAATGAAAGGTGCGAAGAAGAGAGAGAGTGTATTAGAAACTACATTGACTACTGTTTATGACTTGCTATCATGCAGGTAAGTTAGGCACGGAGGAAATGCTTGATGGAGAGTTTAAATTTAGCTTTAATGTAATGTCTGCTGCTTCAGCACATTGTTCTTTTAGCTCTTGACTTGCGTTGTTATCAAAGGATTTATTCCATGAGACATGCGTCAATATCTTCAGAAATATTTATCCTATTATATTACCGATAAAGTATCACTAATCCAATTTAATCCAGTGCATCCCTCACTTGTTGAGAGAAGCAAGATCTTGCGACACAATTGTTCCCTTTCTACACTCTTTATTTAAACAAGTGTTTTGAAAGTGTTCTGAAACATCCACAAATTTTTTTCTATCTGCACCTTAGATCCTGATCCATTTAAAATATACATCTTTTAATGTTGAGGGATGATGAAAGAAGATGTATTATTTGTTTTTGTGCATTCTTCTAGTTTCTGTCCAATAACCAACTGCATTACCGCAGCGCTCAAACCAAAGAGCTGGACCACATGCTGGGAGATCTGCATTGTGACATTCTAGGTATTTTTCTTCGCTGACATCTTTGTAGATTTACTAATATCTGCACACAATCCCTGAGTGGGAATTTTAAATCTTAGATTGATGCTGCTGTTTCTCTTTAGATCTGGAGATGGCAGTCATGAGGAAGCTTCAGGCCTCAGTGCTTGAGCGGAGTGATTGTCTGTACAGGGTCATGTCTCTATGTGCAGAGCTGGACTGTCTCATTGCTCTCGCTCGGGCCTCTCTGGATCATGGCTATTGCTGTCCAACACTCAATACAGACACAAAGCTGGTTCTGATTGAGGCACGGTATGATTGTGCTAATACAAGTGCCAATGTCATACATTTTAAACAAAAAGAAAAATCACATTTTTAAGTTAATAATATTATAATTTTTACATTCTAAACCCATTACAATGTTTTGCCTTCAGACATCCTTTGTTGGATCTCTGTACTCCAGTATTTGTCTCAAATACCTACATCAGCTCTGAAACTGAGGGGAAAGTGAAAGTTATTACAGGACCAAATTCATCTGGAAAGAGCATCTATTTAAAACAGGTGAACACCTCAAGAGCTGTACTCAAGAGCTATTATGCTCCCAGTCATAGAAAAAAAAGAAACATAACAATTATTGGGAAAAGGGTCTGGTTTTACTGCCCCAAATTCATAAGAAAATGGAAAGCAAATATTACAAGAGTTTTTTGGTTGTTTTCACTTTTTATTGACCACTTGTCAGTAGCGTTGCTAAAGAACTAAGAAGAAAGTTTTGTTTTCTGTTCTTTTTGATTATTTGCCCACATTTATTGCCTACATGTTAGTATAATGTTAGTGAAGAAACTTCTTCTTGAACAGATCATTCATATTTATTACTAGGGGGTTTCTCTTCTGATTTCCAGATTCTACTTAATTTCAAATGAAAAGAAGCGTCCTTTATTTTGTCTTCACGAAGCAAAACCAGTATTCTGTACATGTGGTCATTTGTTCTTTAAAGGTTGGTCTGATCGTGTTCATGGCTCTGATTGGATCAAACGTACCCGCTAAAGAGGCAGAGATTGGGTTGGTGGATGGCATTTTTACCCGCATGCACAGTCGGGAGTCTGTATCAGTGGGTTTGAGCACCTTCATGATAGACGTAAATCAGGTGAGATTCATTGCCCACTGGATTAAATTTCAAATGCGAGAGACTGGAAATTCCATCTGAAATTATTTAGCCTCTTATGTTTGTGTTTGTTTGTCCATTCATAATTAAAGTGATATTATGGAACCTAGAAACAGGAACCCAAGAAAAATGCTCATTTAAGAGAAATATCTGTAGTATCAGTCTCTGAAAGTGTTACCTGGATTTTTGTTTCTTATAATTTCTATCATAGTATTTCTCATACCATGTTCAATCTAGATGGCTCATTCATTGAATCACAGCACAGAGCATTCTCTTGTTCTGGTGGATGAATTTGGCAAAGGAACCAGCACTGTGAGTATTAACATCAGGAGTAGTTTCAGAAGAGTGAGGGAATTGTAATCTTTGGTCTTTCGGGTGGATGCAGGTGGATGGTTTGTCCCTCCTGATCACATGCCTCAATCACTGGTTGCGGACGGGGCTCCGATGTCCTCACCTAATCTTTGCAACATGCTTCCACAGCCTCATTCAGCTGGGCTTCATCTCAGATTCTCCTCTGCTTTCTCTAATGGTAAGAACAGACTGTAGGAGGATCTGAAAAAATATAATTATTACAATGTAACAAAACCACAATACTCTGGCACAGTAAAGGGTATAAAAAATTAATAGAGCAGTTCCAGAAATGGTGTAGCAGTTTAGTTTCATTCATTCATTTTCTTATCCAGTCACAGGGTGGTGCATCTCCAGCGTACTCCTGGCAAAAGGCAGTTCAACTGTTAAGTTATTACTTCATTTTATTTCACAGACTTTAGAGACAGCTATAGAGGGAGATGAGCTGGTGTTCTTGTACCAAGTAAGAAATGGCATCTGTCAATCGAGTTGTGCTGCAAATATCGCGACATTGACTGGCATTCCTGCTGAGATGGTCAAGAGAGCAGTGGAGGTATGACACTTTGTTAGGCTCCGTTGTGTTATAGACATGGTAACTAATCCTTCGTGTTTAACTGACTCACAGAAATGTAGAGAAGAACCTTTGCTCTATCTGTATTGAAACGGTAACCCATCCATAAAACATATTTCCATGCTGTGCGGCCTGTTTATGATCACTTTATAATCTCAACATTAGGGTTGGGTATCTTTAATTCATATGTTCTATAATTAGTGGCAATGCCCCTAATCTATGTATGAAATCAGCTCTATCTATGTTTAATGAAAATACATTTCTATTCAGATTCAATACATTAGAAAGAATATTGCTGGAAAAGCATTTTCTTATTTTGTTATTGTCTTTTGTATCATCTTTGACAAATAAATTGTTATCTTGAGCTTTGCTTGATTTCTTGGTCTCTGGCACCTTATCTATCATAAATCCCATATCTTAATTGAGTGAAGGTTAGTGATGTACCCTCAACCCATGTTGCTTGTAGTGTGTTCACACAAATGTGTTTTTAGAGTTGTTTGTGGCTTTTGAGTCCTTTTACAGCGGGTACTAAAAATGGAGAATATGTGTAGATCTCTGTTCTTGAATTTGGACATCTATGCTTGTAATGAATATGTTTATTTTGGAACTTGTAACTTTGGTGTGACTCATTTTTAGAAGTGTTAGTTGCGGCAATGTAGTGAATCCGAAGATCGTTGGGGGTCCATTTGCAACTATTTATTAGAAAACGGTCACAAGGCTGAATTTGAATTCCAGAAAAAAGTGACTGTGAAAACTATGTATAGAGTACTTGTCTGTAAACAGAACCTTGCTAACATTGATCGACCGGTAGAACCCTTAATTAATCACAGAAATTTTGTGATTTAACACAGGAAGGGGATATATAATCTAAAACGCAGATGAGGGAGCCCTTTGCGGACGAGTTGGAGGAACAGATGATTCCTTACCGTCACAGATTTATGCTAAGGATTGTGTGTGATGAAGAGTGCTGACTGAAGATGGTTGGCATCCTTCTCTGTATAAACTTGACTGGCAGTTGGGTTAAAATGTATTGTTCTCTGTGGTGCCACTCACATGTGATTTCTTCAAAGATTGATTGGTGGCCCTTTGTTTTTTCTTATTTGTATATGCATACCCTCTATGATATAGCAAAGATACAAGATATCAAGTATCTTGGGGATATCAAAAGCGTGTTGCCAGCCGGTTTCTTACATTAAATGAGGCCAAACAGAAGCCATTGTGTTCGTTCGGTCAAAGTCTACATTTTCCCAGAGTGTTTTCCCACGCCAGAAAGCTGGGTGTCATTTTAGCCAAAGCAGATTTACATTGTCGTAATTAGTTTCATTCATATTTCAAAATTAAAGTAAAATCAAATGGAGCATGCTTATGAGTCGTGTCACTGCAATGCATGCATGTGAGATGATCTCTACACTGCAGTTGATAGAGACTGCTGACTGGAACAATGAACTTTTCACACATCTATCTGGCCTCTTTATATTGTTTGGTTGGAATCTGATTTAATATTATCACTACAATTTTCAAAGCTCTATGTGGTTTGGCTCCACAGTATTTAGTGGAATTTTTGAAATCCTGTGATCAGGACTCTTCACTCAGCAAATGCCCAGTTGTTCATCATGCCCAAGACAAAGCTCAAATCTAAAGAAGACTTTTTCTTTGCAGTACCTTTCTTTTTCAAGCAGTAAACATCCCTCCTAGGGAGAGGCTGGACATACAGACTCATTACCATTAAAGGGGCAGAGAGAAACCGATTGTTTTTAACAAAAAAGATTTTGATAAGGTTTCTTTACAAGACCATATATTTATAACCTTAAAAAGTCATAAAAACACTAATGAATCATATTATCTTGTGAAAAAAATATCTATAAAAAGCATATCTATATTAAATGCCATTTCTCATTGGTACTCAAAAAGTTGTATGTCCTTATTAAAATTACGTATACTTGTAAATGTTTTTAACCATTTTTTTGGACTACACTCAACTTCATTTTACATATACTGTAATTGATTAACTTTATGGTCTTCATTTCTTAACTTTGGTCCCATCCTTGCTGAGCTATCTAGCATGATTCGACAATACCAAACTACATCATGCATGCATGCTCTTTTGTGTCAAAGTCGTTTTCTTATTGGCCCAGTGAGGTTTAATCTCTTAAAAATAATTTTATGTGCAGGTATCAGAGTTGTACAGAACAGGAAAAACCATCAAAAAGATAGACAACCCATCTACAGATGAAAAGAACGCCAGGTGATGGATGGGGTCTGAGGTCAGAGTTGCGTCTATTTAGCTAAACACTCATTCTCATACTTAACATGTTTTCTGATTCAGGTGTGCTGAGGTGTTGGAGAAATTCTGTAGCATTGATCTGGACGACCCTGAGCTGGGTCTAGATTCACTTTTAAAAGACACAATGCTTCCAGCTCTTGATGAGGTGATTTGACATGATTATAGCCTAATGCGTAGGTGCACTTGGAGAAACAAACATCCTACAAACATCCTTTTACAGTGAGGTTTTAATAAACATTACAGTAAGGTTTACTTCTAAACGAGTACAAAGGTTTAAATTGGGTAATTTTTTGGTGAAGAATATGTTATTGTTTAAAAAATTGTAAAGGATTTAATGTTCTATGGTCATTTGAATTAGTAATACAAGAATTGGGTCTTTTAACTTTTAAAATTATTGAATATGGCTGTTTAATAAATCAAAATGTCTTTTTTTGTGATTTACTCAATATTAAGTTAATCCATTAGGATTCATATTGTATCAGTCAGCCCTTTATAGCTATAACAGCTAAAATTTTTTTGGGAAGGATTTCCTCAAGGTTTAACAGTGTGTTTATGGGCATTTTTAACATACTTTTCATACCACCTTTATGAATGTTGGATAATGATGTTGCACAAGACCCAGCTCACTGTCTAATTCGGTCTTCTTGAGGTCAGGACTCAAGTCAAGTTTTTCCACACCAAACGCGCTCACCCTTTTTTGGTTACTCATTCAGGATGGACCCTTCCCCAAACTCTTTTCACAAAGTTAAATGCATGTCCAATCTCTAACTTTGGAGTCTGCTGAAACGTTCCGAATTCCCTTCAGTTGGGGTAAGGGGAAAGCCCATCTCCTGAAAAATAATCCCATGTCATAATCCCCCTGCACCAATCTTCACACTTTGCACAGCTCTACTGGCAACCTCCAAAATTAATCCAATTAACAGATAGAAAAGCATGGTTCATCACATCACAGATTGCATCTCCCTTGCTCCAGAGTCCAGTGGCAATGTTTTTTATTTCCCATACCGATCATACACTTACATGTCTATCATTTTATTATTTGGTAGAGAGTTTCACTAGTAGACTTTTCGCACAGGTCAGTCAAAATTCACAGACACCCGGAAAGCGGTGCACTCTTTTACATGTACGGTCAACAGCGTAACATTTTATTTGTGTGGTTGAGGAGGTGATTTTGGTGAATTTACTTGACTATTTAGTGTATTTAAAGATTCAGAGGGACCCCAAGAGCATGGTCAAGGAATGCTGATTTGGTTTTTACAAAAAAAAGTGAATATCAAGAGAAAAATAATGTTACTATGCTATGTAATGCAAGCTAACATATAGCTTATTTTATACAATAATTACGTTGTGACTAACTATTTATTGTTCACAATAGCACTTCAGATTCAAGTTATCTAGTGATAGAACTAAAAAATTAAGCAGAATTCTGATGACAGATGTCTTATAGATCTATAAATAAAAGTGGCACTGGCTGTTGAAACGGTTGATTCGATAGCAGTGTTAAATTGATACTTTCGAAATGGTACCAGTTATTAAACAGTAGAATGTTTCGATAGAGGCCTTCAGCTTGCCTGTGAGGTTGGGTCTGGTGTTTATCGTTTATCATCTTCTACTTCACAATGTGTGACTGAGGTTGCTTTTCAAATTTTGATTAAAAAAAACAAGTTCAGTTTAGTTATTGAGTAAATGTGGACAGCTCCGTAAAGCTGGTCAGCAGAAGAATACATGAAGTGCTGTAAAATTTCCTGGTAGATGTGTGTGTTGACTGTTTGGACATCAGAAAACTTAGTGGACCAACCCCACCAGGTGACATAGCAGTCTAAAGCATCACTGACTGTGGAAGAGTCACCTTAGACTTTAAACAATTTGGATTTAATTTTTGCTCTTTCTCTGAAAATGCTGAATTTACTATAATCTGAAAAGAGTACTTTGGTACAAATGGGCTTATTTTATTAATTTAGTATGTTGTGCTGTGTATCTCATTATAATACAATATTCCAGAAAAATGCCAGAACAAATTTACCCATCACACCTTGATCCAAATGTAAAATTCACTCGGAGTTTGAACATTTTAGCTCTTCATATTTGTACACAGCTAGTCTCTGATTTCATTGAAAGCACTTAAAAAGTCATTTTCAGTGACATTAATGGACCTCTACATGATTACTGCTTTTCTGTAACAACAATTAAGTGTGGCTTGAGGTGGATCCTGTCAGCTCAGAGCTCTTCACTGATGCCTCTTACTGTCAGCATTTGAAGAAAGAAAATGACATTTGACATTTGCGGAGACAGATGATGAAAGGGTCAGTCAGTTATTCAGGATGTAGTGGCTCGCAGAAAACATTTCAATGTCGGAGATCTGACAGATTAAGAGGAACGCAGCAGTTTAAAGTAACAGATTAGCATTTTCGTTGAAAACAAAAACTTATAATTAACATCAATGAAGCTTGAGACACTAAATCTGTGAATTTTACCAGATATGTTTAGTTCATTTTAGTACCACTATGGTACATTTGGCATAAAGCAAAATGTGTCACATGGACAACTGAATGAATCATTCCTGCAAATAAGATGTTTTCCTGTCAGCGGGATAATCTCTCAGATCTCACACTGAAGTCCCAGAGCAATGTTTTGGCATGCTTTCCTCCATATAATGAAGCGCTGAGAGATAAGCTGTCTAACCAACACTTCGTTTACATCCGTTTAGATCCCATTTTGTCCTTTTAATCTCTCTCTCTCTCTCTATCAATTTATTACAATTACAGCTGTTACAGACCAATGTAAATTTGTCATCCTTTGTTTAAACCATCGACTGTATAAACCACGGACGTGGTGTTGTCACCACAAAATGAACCGTGCAGACTGTCAACACCAAATTGTCAACCCCCCCCCCCCCCCCCCCCCCCCAACACACACACACACACACACACCACTGCTGTGAGTAATTACGTTTCTGTGGATTCTTTGTTGCTAATAAATGTGGATTCTGGTCCAAGATCAGCATGAGCAACTTTAGCTGCAGATGGAGACAGGAGATTCACGGAGTTCATTTCCTCTCTGAATATCTTCTGCTGATGGTTTTACAAAACCCACCAAATGCAGGATAAATCTGTTCTAATTAAACCAGTAACATTTAAACGGTTTTACACTGATCTTTTCAATCAAGAGAAATCATGGTAAAATTTAACAAATCACCAAAATAACTCTGGGAAAAGAGGTGCTACAGACATTATGCTATTCTATATTGTTATTCGTTATTAACCACATTTATGAACTTCTCAATTACAGCCCATTTCTCAGCCATTTCTTCTAATTTCATGTTGCTATTATTGCACATAATCCACTCAACCAGTCTAAAGCCCCCAACTGGAATATGCTAAAGGCCAATCTGTCCATCCTGTTTTTGCAAGAAAAGTACACCTTTGCCAATTTCACTCTGTTAACTTTCATGATCGCAAGCGAAGACTTGGCCTTTGGTTTTCTTCAGTCCACCTCCCTGATTGATTACATTCCCTGCTTCTCCGCTGCCTCCCATCAGCCCACTGTTCCACAAACCAGCTATCAGTAATAGCTAGCAAACCCTTAAAAGGATTTTGCCCCCAAATCTACGGTGGGTTGCGGCCAGTTAGCAACAGCAGTGCTTTTCCCAGGGTACTTAAAGACACTTTGGTTTTAGATGACATGCTGAAAGTACCAAACCTGATTCTAGAAAAAGCTAAACTCTCTCTTCAGATGAACCAAAACCATATCTGGGACATTCAAGGCATACTGAAATAGATGATGTGAATACAACAATGTCATACAAGTACAATAACAAGGAACCTTATTGCTGATCATCAAAGTTCTGCTTCTGGGATGCACCTGGTGCATTGCAAAACCAAAAGGGCGTTCTGTTTTACTTGAACATACTGAATGGAATACAGAAAAATCTTTTGGGTTGATCTCTACCATCGTACCTGTTAAAACCCATTGCCAGGTCTACATTGTAGAACCAGTGGGCACCACACAGTGCATCCATGAACCTCTCTTTACAAGTAAGGGGGAAGTTGTCTATAATTGACATTGAGATGCAGGCTGCCTTTTTTCTTTACTGCTTTCTTTCTTCAATTTCTTCAGTAGAGGAGCACTGGGCCAGATGATGTTCTCATAAGAGTCTAGCTACACTGATCACTAGAACTCTTGTGATTGGCAGTGAGGAAAATGGCAGGCGATTGATCAGTGCTTGTGAAGACCAGATATGTTCAGTTTGAATTTATCTATATATATATTTTTTTCGTCAGAACATTTCAGTTGTATTAATAGCTGCATGACTTCTCTAGTCATCCATGACATTTCTAAATCTATGTTTTTTTGTTTTTGTTTTTTTGCTGAGACCTTCTTTTATATTCTAGCAGAGTATTATGGCCATAAGAAACAGACCGGACGCTTGCAGCCCAAGCTGATTTCAGTTAATGAGAGGTAGGTGGTCTGTCTTAGAGGAAAAGGCGCGATCACTGCCTTCAGCATTTGGCAAAAAAATCCTCTCATGTTTATTCATGTCAACTTCTCGTGGAGCCCAGAGGAATATCATATTGGTTCTATAATGAAACCAAGCTACAGGCATGCACGATACGCTCGAATACAAGTTTAATTGCATTTGGCTCCTACTAATTTATCTCTTCTGGATGAGCTATTAGTTTTATTCCCCCACATAATCCTTTTTAACTTCATGTTTGTGATTTTTTTTATTTGCCTTTTTGCATCAATCAAAATGACTAGACAGTGTGTAGATCATAGCATGTCAAGTTAGTTTCATTGTGAACATAGTGTTCAGTATTCAGAGTGATGATGTGAGTCAGGTAAACATTGATTCATGGGCTGAAATATAGAATGGAAACACCATCTGAATGTGGTGCACATGAGAGACGGATAGTAAAATGGTTCGTGCACATAGATGTGCTCTTTTCCTTACTGTCAGGGATGGTATATTGTTCTGGTTTTGGGGTGAATTGCTAGTCTTCCTCTCAAGATATTTTCAGAGGCAGCTGGTACCATTGACTAGAGGAAAACATTCTGTTTCTGTTGATCTCTCTCTGATAAAAGATGGAATGCTGCCAGAATACCTTTTAAATGGCTCTAGGTGCAATTAAAGATCTCTTTGTCCCGACTAGTATTGAAAGCAACTGTCCAGTACATGGGCAGTTGTCTCGTATTAAGTCATTATTGACATTTGTTCTACAGAACTGGTTTGAACAAGTCATTTTGAAGATCTGTTAACATACCTTATCTAAGGATTCTAGATAGACTAGTAGCAAACTAACATCCTGTGAAAATGTTAAATTATGGTGACAATTATGGTGCTAAAATCCCTTTTAGATTTGCAAGCTTATACTGGGGAATATACCATTTCCCCATAGATTTCCCCAACAGACCTTCAGTTTTTGTGGTGTTTTTTTTGTTTTTGTTTGTTTCTTTGTTTTATTAACCTCTTAACAAGTTTAGCACTTCTAAACTTTGTGCTTTATTAAAAAAGTACATAGATACAATCGTAGCCTGAAGTACAAGAACTGAGTTGATACTGAATGTTGTCACTTCCTCCAGTCCAGCACTCTTTTCCATTTGTATCATTAACAAACCTGCACTTTTATTTTAAGTTTATCAACATTGAAATACTTTGAAAATTGAACACTATCGAGATGATATATATACATTATGATATTTGACACAATTGTGCCAAACATTTGTAAAAAGCATGTCATTGCCAATTAAAGGCAATGAGCAGTTTCCCAGTTTGTCCAAATCACTCAGTGTTTTTGTTTGTAAATAATGTTTTTGCAGAGTAAACAGATAATGGATCTGTATTTTAGCATATTACAGGATAATACAGATTGTTGTTGTTTCAATTAGCCCCGGTGCAAATATCAAAATCACTGAGATTTTAATGGTTTATTCTTATTGATTAAACTAATTTTTCAACTCAAATATGATTGAATGAAATGTTAATTTAAAACAAGAAACTATTAGCTTTGTGCAAAGGGAAAGGCAGAGACTGAATTAATTAAATGGCATAGTGAATGGGGGAGCACGTGCATCTAATCCTGTCAATCAGAATGCAATAAAAACTGCAGCACAAATCATTCTTCTTCTACCCCTCCACCACCTGAAATCCTTCCTATTTTCTATTCATCTGGATTGTTCATTCAGTAATCTTGCAGCTCAGAGGAAATCAGCATTTAATATGCTATGTCCACGTAGCATGCCTTTGTGTGTGTCACTAAATGCACAGATTATTACCAGACATGGCAGGCTACATGACAAAATTAAACTCATGGTTATTTATGTGTAAAACATTCTGCATTTGTTTGGTATAACTGGAGGTTTTATTCATGTTTCTGTCTCCTCACAAATGTAATTTGTTTCTTATTTTTATGTATTTTTTACCTGAATAATAATGTGTGCGAAATATTTATTGCAAATAGTTTTTATAGTATAAAATCTAGCACTCAGGACTGAGCTGGTAATATTGCTTGACTGCCAAATGCAAACTTAAATGAAAAAAATAAAAGGCAACATTACCTACAGATTGGGATCATAAAAACCTAAAAGGGGATTTTTTTTACATACATGTGCATCTCAAGTAATTTTAAAATCGGGAAACAATTGTATAAAAAAAATATGAACCTATTAAATTGCATGGCTTAATTATACCGTTTGGTACTAAAAATGTAGAATACATTACATGCAAAATACTCCTGACCCTTTAAATGGTCACTCAGTCTGAGCCAGAAGCTACAAAATGCATTTTTCATGGATTGGCACTCAGTGTGTAAATGCAATATGTAAATAAATACAATCGAGGTAAAATGTATTTCACCATATTCTAAATCAAAGTGGGAACCTTTTTTTAAACTAGTCATTGGTTTATCTGCTTATAATGCTAATAACATATCTCATGACTCGTTAACAACACATAGGTCTTGTGTATCATACCTTTGTTTTTAAATAAGACTTTTCAAACTAAAAATGAGTAATTCCTGGAAGTTCTGTAGCACCTGCTTCAACCTTCACCATGACTTGTTTGAAGCATCTGGATTGTGTACTAAAGCAAGGTTTGGAAATATGTGCAGGACTACAGCCCTCCAGGACCGACTTTGGACATGCCTGATCTAGACAATAGAAATTCTATTAATTATTTATTTTTCCTTCGCAGCTGGGTAATAAATGCCTCTCGATATATGCCAGTGCTATAATGCAATCCAGTTGTTGGGGTGCACTGCTTTGAAGGACTGTCAGGAAAATACATTCAATAATTTGTGAGCGCTTCACACAGAGTGGACAGAGGCAACACAGACACTGTCAGAATATCTTATCCTGGCCGTGCCTACACAGCCAAAGGAACCAAATGCAGGTTCCAAGAGCATTGTGTTGCTGTGAATGCTGTGAAGTTCAGGGTTGAGCAACTGCTGGCTTTTTGAGCTGCTTAGTTTGCAAAATTATAATGTATGTATAAATATGAAGTTGTTTTTTTTTTCGAAACATAACTCATGAATTTGAGTGAACATTTACTTTGGTTTGAGGAAAATCAAAATTTTCTGTTCTAAATTTTCATAAAGCACCTTAAAGTCATAAACACATGAAAATTTCAAATCCAGATTTTAATATTTAAAATCTTCATGGCCCTTTTTTCCTCGCAAAAGTCTATAAATAAAAAGCATCATTATCTGTTGAAATCAACTGTTCAAAATACAATAACAAACGACATTGATATTGTATCAAGTGGCTGGTGCCAGAATGGATCGGTTAAACAGTGACTGAACCCTCATGCAGATTTTGGACCTCCGCTGGGATGTCTCCGCTCGAATTATTTTTGACTGTGATCAGCTGGAAATTGGCCTGAGTCTGTTCTGTCTTTGTAGAGTGATTATAAAACGATTTAAAACTTTTGCTGCAAATGACAACAAGTATTATTCCACCACCTAATCGTCATTGCCTCATCTTGAACACAATACTCTTCAAACTTGGCACTAACTTGTTAAATGGCATTTATCGCATTTGGAACCAATCTCTTCAATTATACATTGCTATATAACATAGAAATATCTAGATGTTGTTCACAGTTGAGTACAAAGCACATTCCTCCAGAGTTTATTTCCCATTTGGTAAAAATCAAGAATTCATCTCATCCTTCAGAGGACTTCACTTTCTGTTTGTATTAATTCTTTTCTGAAGGAACAGTCGAGAGCGTCAGGCATTATATGGCCAGAGTTTCTGTTAAAAAAAACAATCAGAAACCAATCTCACTGTGGCATGTGGTTGAAAAACCTAGGGAAGCTCACATCTTCAAAGTCTATTGGGCTCCAATTAGTCCCTCTCCAAGCACCCACCGCTTGTCCCAGACCTTTCATTGAATACTGTTTTTCTAACTGCAATTGGCACCCACTAAGGTCATTTTGAATGTACATTTAAGGAAGGATTCACCGAACATCCAGCATATCCCATTTCATAGCCGTCACATTACCAGTCGCAATTTTCTCTTTTAAGTAACGAGTTTTCAAAAGTCACCAAGAGAGCTTCATCAATTTTTTTTTTTTTTTTTTGTAGAAGGCTACATTTGCATTCCAAAAATTATTTCAGTGTTTTTGCTCTGGAGACCAGTGAGAAACCTGCATTCATTCATATCAATTAGCCGTGGGTCTGTCACGGCTGTTTACACGGCCAGTGTAGCGTCACGTCATAAACTAATGAAGTGCCATCTGGATCTAGGAGGCTGCGAGCATATTTAGGGGAAGCACGAGTCAATCATGAGCTGGAGGACGGTTTTAATACTTATTAGATTCAGTCAAGCCAACAAGATTGTTCTTGAACGGTTAATGTTTAGAAAAGCTTAAGAAAGAAATTCTGCACACATTGTCTCTCACTGCTGACCTTTAAAATGTGTTATAATGCACATTGAGTTGAGCTCTTCCAGTCTCAAAGAGAGATTCACTTTAAATGAACTGCTGACAAAAAGGTCAGTTGATCCCGGGTTTGAGCAGATGAGTGAAGAGCAGTGAAATGAATAAACAGTATACAGTCCTTTTCTTGCGCTTTCCGTTTTTCAAAAAGATGTGCGAAATTAGCATATTAGCACCATCAGACGGCACACTGCAGTCAAATACCATCACTATGTTATTATGATAGTAGACCAGAGTTTTGAAAGACATGGGAGACACTCATTCTTCATGAAATTTATAGTATTATATGTTATGTTAGGTCGTATTCACTCGTTGGTGTTTTTGGCGCTTGGCAGTGGAGGGCTGCAGTAGTAACTACTTTCACTACATTCTTCAATAGTTTCTGAATCAAATTGTTTTTAATAACCAAGCTCTTTTGCCGATCAAGTAATGTAGTGTCTACACAAGCTGCAGTGATCCCACAGCTATGCAAAAGTTTACAGAATTTGTTTGCCCATGCCCATAAACATTATTTCCTCATGATAATTCTGAGTTTACTAAAAATATATTTATTATCCATAATTCAATACAATTTTTAAGCTTTTTAATTGCTTATGATCATTCTACTGTTTAAAAAGATAGGGTAAATAATGCTTAAATTGGCAATACAATAATATATATTAATGTGGCTTTTTAAAAATCTAATTTGCATCACAAATCATTTCTATAACATTTACTGTTCTATATTTTACAGCCAATTTTTTTGTTTTCACATACAAACATGGATGGATGGATGAATGAATATTCAGACACATTTTATTCTGTAGGTATAAATGTATACATGTATAAATTTCTTAACCCTTTAAACTTGTAATATTTTAATAATAAATGTAGGAAATCAACTTCGGGTAAAACGTTTTTCAGTTATCAGTGAAGTTCAGTGAAGTTATCTTGCCTAGGTCAAAAAGGTGAGTGAAATCGTGTCTTTGGCAGGGGTCCTCTCTTTGTTAGGTTGATAAATATATTAAATAAATACAAATACATTGGTAAATTTACTGTGGCAAGAAATAGTAGATCAACTTTTTGTTGCAAAGTCTCTGTTAAGAATAATTTCAAATATGTAATCTGATCTGTCAGTGGTATTGACAAACATAATGTGTCT
This sequence comes from Danionella cerebrum, assembly GCA_007224835.1. Taxonomy (NCBI): domain Eukaryota; kingdom Metazoa; phylum Chordata; class Actinopteri; order Cypriniformes; family Danionidae; genus Danionella; species Danionella cerebrum. The sequence continues at coordinate 220,657 of SRMA01025549.1, forward strand.
AAATGTAAGAAGTTTATGGGAAAATAAAGTGAACCCTTAATTCAAAAATGCTTATTGGAGTCAGGTTTTGCCACACCCAGTCTCATAAAGATAATAGTTTTGAGGTAAGGATGGACTACAGCAACTTTAACTGATAAAATCCCCAAACTTTTGGAGTTTGCTCTGTATATGAAGTGTCCAAAGAATTTGACCATGCTGTTCTGCCAGGATCAATGGGCTAAAATTCCTCCTGCAGCTATGATCCACAGCTACAGGAAGCTCCTGGTTGAGGTTGATGTATCATGGATACATCAACAATGATTTTCCTTATGAATGACAATGAAAAAGGACAGTGAATGAATAGAGTCAAATTAAATGCTTTTGGCATGTTTTAAGAGAGTTGAAAAGTGTCTTGTATAAAATAATGAAATTATTGTGTTTTTTATGTCTAGACTAGGAAAACATCCAGGTTGAAACTTTAACAATGAACGAGATTTTAAAGGAATGTCCAGTGATTTTGGATGCCTTATGCAGACAATGAGGCGGACACTAGGGGATGCTCATCTCTTGTATTCCTTGGCATAAAATGAAACATGCAGAAGACTTTGTCATAAGTTGACTATGTGAAAATTATTGCTTACTTTTTTAATATTATACAGCTTCTAAAAACACAAACCGCTATCAAGCCAAACCACATATAGTAATGTGTTTGAACATTTTCTGTCAGTGTACAGATTGTAATATGACTATATTTCCTCTTCCTTATGTTTTCTGCTACTTTGGTTGGCATCCAGACAGTGACACCATGAACGGGTCAAAGGAGTGACACCAGAAATTCACTTGATGGAAAGATCAAGAAGCTGTTGTAATGGAGTTGTATTGACATCTATTTCATGTACAGTTTTATAGATTGGCATTTACTTAGAATTAATTTGGTTTAATATAAAATAAAAATCTGGTGACCTTACTGTAAGGAGTTTGCATGTTCTCCTCGTGCTTGCGTGGGTTTCCTCAGGGTACTCCGGTTTCCCCCACAAACCCAAAAACATGCTTTTAGGTTAATTAAATATTCTAAATTACCCTGAGGTGTGAATGTGTGAGTGAATGTTGCCCTGGGAAGAACTGGTTACCTGTCCATGGAATGTCCCCGCTTCTTGCCCGGTGTGCACTGGAGAAGGGCACCGGCAGACCCCCCTGACCCCAAAAAAGGAAATAAGCGGCTACCAATAAATGGTAAAAAATGCAGTCATCGATGTTTGCTTTGTTGCTGTAGCATAGTCTGCTTCATTTAGTAGTGACACATTCACTAAGGTTAGGTTCAACCAGGTTAGTGAAGCTGAACATAGAGTAATGTACTGCTCCAAGTGTTTCCCCAACAGTTTGTATCATTGTATTATTATTTACATGAATTCAATTCAATTGACAATCTTAAGATTGTTAGGAGACATCATCAGTCAATTTTGAAATAGGACTTGAGCATCCCAAGGAATGTTACTTTTGAGACTGCATTTTTGCTGATTTTCGAACCCCCTAAACAAACTGAATGAGGTAATATTAGAGTTGGTTATGGAGATTGTAGAAGGCATATGGTAGAGACAATGTGTGTGTATTTATGTGTGCCAGTGTTCGTGCGTCTGTGTGTTTGTATATATATACATATATACAATATGTATATATATATATATATATATATATATATATATATATATATATATATATATATGACAAAGCAATTAAACCAAAACAAAGCCAAACCAAAAAAGGCCATAGTAACTGTAATTGAAACAAATCTAAATTTGAATAAATTAAATCACAGTATACTTCTGATAAATTCACCATATAAAACTATTTACAATTGTAAAGTATCTCAACCTTCTCAACAAACAAAATGGTAGCATCCACTGCAAATGAGGTTGCTGATAACTAGAACTTCTAACTAAATGAGTTTGACTAGATTAACCAAAATAAAGGTAATTTTTCAGGTCATTAAGGTAATAAGGAATAAAAGTAATTTATTCAAAAAATCAAACAAACTTTAAAATAAAACTGATAATTAATGCAGAAATACAAACTACTTCTGGCATTTAAAGGAAGAGTTGAATTAAATCATGAGCAATTAACCTGTGACGGAGAGCCTGTTCAATTTTCAATTTACCTTAAATTTGTGATGGGATAAATTCACTCCCTGATGAATGTTTGCCTACTTTGGAGAGTGCAGATTTCCTGTAATTAAATACATGTATGTAAAGCTATTAATGCAATGAATATTTCATGACTTCTTTCTTTTCACATCCCCCGAGGCCCAGAGGGACTAAGTCCATGTCAAGTAATTGAATCATGTCTTTTGCCCCAGATTGAAATCAATTTGAATCTCATCACAATGTAATGATGAATATTGTAGTTTCATCACAGGTTTTGTTCATTTTGTGTATGTGGGTTTTATGTACTACAAGCTATTAATGAGTTAAAGCTATTCGTCATGCATGGATTTGATCAACGGTTGTAACTACATTATTAGATTTTAATAGCTAATCTAGCTTAACTAGTTCTCAATCTAAAAGTTGAACTAAAGAGACTTGGTAGCATGACTGACAAGATGGCATGAAAATAGAGCCAGTGTTGAAAATACCGATCATTGATGTGCACTATTCACAATGCGCATTCATTTTCAATAATTTAGAGACCATCATTAAATATTTCTTACAAAGTAATGTAAAAGCAAAGGCTGAGGAGTCATTACATTATTTGCAAAAAGATGTAATTCGAACCTCATCTATTCAGAGCTGAATTGACTCACAGCATTACAGACAAATAAATCCCATGAAGGAGAATTCAAACAGTGATTTTGATCTGAATGGGGAGGCTTTGCAAACACCACCTGTGCCCAGCTCTAAAGGTCAACAAAGGGGGGCAACCTTGTCAATCAAACCCCAGGACAACCCTTTAAACAAAGCAAGTGGCAAACTCATCTTCCTCATGTTTTAGATGCGCATTTACAATGTGACATATTTGGGGACCTCTATTTTCCCTCTAAATATAGATATGCACTTATCTTAAAGGAACTCTCCACATTTTTTCAAGGCTCATTCTCTATCTCCCCTGAGATAAAATTTTTTTCTTAAGCTTTTAGCTGTTTTCCAGACCTAGTACTTTTAGCATGGAATAGCATAAATCATTAAATCCAATTAGACAATTAGCATTTCAAATCGAAACGAGAGTTTTAAAATTAATACCATAATTGTCCTATTTAAAACTTAATTTATAAGGGTTTTGTAATTGTGTAGTAAGATCGTATATTGATGTTTTCTAGTCTGATATTGTTAGGAATGATATTTCATTCCGGTGTCAGACTCACGACTTCTGCTGGCACAACATGACTGTAGCAGGCACAGAGATACTATGACCACTGGGGCAGGGAAGTAAAACCTCCTGGGAAAAACAAAAGGTTACCCTGGAACGCCAGATTACATTGGTTTTGCCGTGAGCAATCAGGTCACACCGGATATGTTGATGGAAGATGGTGTGCATGTGTGTGATCTGTGCAAAGCAATGCTAACGATGCTATCACCAGATCTGGAGAATGGCTAAATAGATGATAAAAAAAGTCAAACACTAGCGGGATATTTAAAAATTTCCCTTTCCTTTGAACAGGATTTTATTTAGCTACCGGATGTTTATACTTCAGGGACAACATTGTTAAAATGCTAATACAGATCTCTGTTATTTGACATGTCATTAATAATCGGTGTGGTAACCTTTTCAGGACTAGCTTGTTCCCATTTCCTCATATGCAGTGACTCAAGCTGCTGGAGTTTTTAAAAGTTCATGTGGTGGTGTACATGGTTGAGTAATAAGAATCATATATGAGCTTTCACAACTGGTTTAAAAAGTTCAGCTGAGCAATGCTTGGAAAACAAGTCCCTCTCTAGTAGAAAGGAACAGGACCACTCCTGCTGTCTTAAGAGCATATGAATTTTTTTGCCAAACTCAGTCCCTCTTATAAGTATTTCTCTTTCATTCAGTCTACAACTGTAACTAAGAGATACTAAAATTGATTTGTCAATAATACAAAAAGAAATGACAGTATAAGTTAGGAAAATCTGCAAAAAGTTGGGAGAATATGCAAAAAAAGTTAAAATTAAAGCTACAACAATAAGATGGAGTTGTTTCTGCGTGTATGTAATGCAAACATTCCAACATAAAGAAAATGTACGGCAGACCACATCATGCAGGTCACAAGTCCAAATTAATCAGGTAACAAGTAATTATGAATGTGGGATAAAGAAACCTGTTTCAAGATGTATACATTAAAATCAGAACAATAGTACATTTTGGCAGAAGTGCAGAGGAATAAGTTCTGCCAAAACAAACAATTTATTAAAATAAACTGACCTGAATGCAATGGTAACAGTTTCAACAACATATCCACCAGAGAGAAAATGCAACTAAGGACTGTCCTATGCTCCCTCCCCAGGGTTATGGTGTGGTCACACTCATGAACAACATGGAATTTCACAGCACATGAATGTGTCTGTTATAAGCCTGACCACAAAACAGGATCATTTAATAAATAAACAATTCACTCGATAACTCTAAATTATAATGTGATTCTCTCTAATCTACTTTAAAGCAATACTGTCGACCTAAAAATGTACATTTGCTTCATGTTGAGTGTCAAAAAAGCTGACAGACCTGACCAATCTGGTGCCTCAAGACGGATCACATAACCCAATATCACATCTCAAAGTTCCTCCCAGCTGAACTTTCTGTTAAAGCAGAATACGGAATAGCACTGCTTTTGCAGTGATGCACAGTCAGTGGTGTTTTTTTTTTCATAGTGTGACGGCGGCATGATTGTGCCACTCAACAATCACATCATGCCAACACCTTCAATCACTCCTTCACCAATCACTTCACTCACAGTCCCTTTTGTACACATTTACAGCTTTACACAGTAAAGATCCCTCCTGTTGAACGTTTTCCTGAAGGCTACTGTGACACTCACCCTAATCCTTGGTCTTACAAATAGTGTCTCTGGCTGACTACTCTCTGTGATGATCTCCGGTTTCCTCCTTCCTAAATTTCCGGTTGGATTCTTACAATCTTCAGAATCTGAAGAACACATTCAAAAAGCTCGGGTTCTGTTCTCTCTGTTGGGTGAATACTTTGATGTTTATATGCTCCAGAGTCTAGACCTACTTGTCAAGGTTAAGTCTTTTTTTTAACAACTGTAAAGTAAAAAAAGAGTAAAGAATAAAAATGTACAATTAAATTAAAAGTGTTTTCTTCTTTCGAGTGGCGAGGAGTGCATCTGTTATACCGCAAATGCAATCTTCAGGCAGGGAGCTTCATTACATCAATATTTCCTTGACCAAGACAAAGTTCACCCTGCTGAGAAGCCTTCTGAACCTCAATGTGGATCGGTGTGTAGCGGCCTTTAGACAAGGACATACAGTGGGATGGAAAGTATTCTTTACATTTTCACATCTTGTTATGTCGCAGCCTTTAAAACACAGACTTGTTCACATTTTTGCAGTTCACACAGAGAAAAAGAATTGCTCAAAGAGAAAAGGAACATACATAGCACTTTACATGCTCTCTGTGTACCAAATACCACTAATAGAGGCATCTAAGTGATTAATAACAAATGACATTTAAACAAATGTTCACATTCTAGTTGGCACATTAGATTGACTCTGGTACTATGGTAGCTGACATTTAGCTCCTTGTTTTTGTATTGGAGGCACAGTGAAAGGACCTCTATTGCTAAGACTATAAGAAGAATATCTGCAATTTACATTGTGCTCACACTTTTCTTTTTTTTTTAAACACAAATTTTAGTAAGAAATGCTTTGGCTCAATTAATCTTTATGAAACGCACATGTGAACTGTCTGATTGTTGTAGAATGCTCAACTGTAATATGCCAAACCCTATCTGCAATATGTCATCTACAAATAGATGGAAGACTACAGGGTATCGAATTTTGCGGCTCATAAGACGCACCGGCACATAAGACGCACCCAATTTTAAAAGAGGAAGATCTAGAAAAAAATGATTCTGAACCAAATACTTTTGTAAAATATTTTATATCAACTGTGTAAAAGTTAACAGCCAAACATGTAACATGAACAGACAGTAAACAGTAAAAGTAACAAAAAAAAGGCTGTAATGTTTTACTTTGCCCCCACTCATCACTCTAAAGTCCACCATTCGTTATCACCATCACTGTTCCAGTGCAACATTGCCCCCACATTAGTAATACCGTAATAGCCAGTAACATTGTCACTACATTACTAATAATAGCCAGTAACATTGTCACTACATTACTAATAATAGCTAGTAACATTGTCACCACATTACTAATAATAGCCAGTAACATTGTCACTACATTACTAATAATAGCTAGTAACATTGTCACTACATTACTAATAATAGCTAGTAACATTGTCACTACATTTCTAATAATAGCCAGTAACATTGTCACTACATTACTAATAATAGCCAGTAACATTGTCACCACATTACTAATAATAGCTAGTAACATTGTCACTACATTACTAATAATAGCCAGTAACATTGTCACTACATTACTAATAATAGCCAGTAACATTGTCACTACATTACTAATAATAGCTAGTAACATTGTCACCACATTACTAATAATAGCCAGTAACATTGTCACTACATTACTAATAATAGCCAGTAACATTGTCACCACATCACTAATAATAGCCAGTAACATTGTCACTACATTACTAATAATAGCCAGTAACATTGTCACTACATTACTAATAATAGCCAGTAACATTGTCACTACATTACTAATAACAGCCAGTAACATTGTCACTACATTACCAATAATAGCCAGTAACATTGTCACTACATTACTAATAATAGCCAGTAACATTGTCACCACATTACCAATAATAGCTAATAACATTGTCACTACATTACTAATAATAGCCAGTAACATTGTCACTACATTACTAATAATAGCCAGCAACATTGTCACCACATTACTAATAATAGCCAGTAACATTGTCACTACATTACTAATAATAGCTAGTAACATTGTCACATTACTAATAATAGCTAGTAACATTGTCACTACATTACTAATAATAGCCAGTAACATTGTCACTACATTAATAATAGCTAGTAACATTGTCACTACATTACTAATAATAGCCAGTAACATTGTCACTACATTACTAATAAAAGCCAGTAACATTGTCACTACATTACTAATAATAGCCAGTAACATTGTCACTACATTACTAATAATATACAGTAACATTGTCACTACATTACTAATAATAGCTAGTAACATTGTCACTACATTACTAATAATAGCCAGTAACATTGTCACTACATTACTAATAATAGCCAGTAACATTGTCACTACATTACTAATAATAGCCAGTAACACTGTCACTACATTACTAATAATAGCTAGTAACATTGTCACTACATTACTAATAATAGCCAGTAACATTGTCACTACATTACTAATAATAGCCCGCAACATTGTCACTACATTACTAATAATAGCCAGTAACATTGTCACTACATTACTAATAATAGCTAGTAACATTGTCACTACACAATAATAATAGCTAGTAACATTGTCACTACATCACTAATAATAGCCAGAAACACTGTCACTACATTACTAATAATAGCCAGTAACATTGTCACTACATTACTAATAATAGCTAGTAACATTGTCACTACATTACTAATAATAGCCAGTAACATTGTCAATACATTACTAATAATAGCTAGTAACATTGCCCCCACATTAGTAATAATACAGTGGTTCTCAAACTTTTATAGTCGAGCCCCCCTTTAAACCTTTAAAAGAATCTGGGCACCCCCAGATGTAAAATAATAAGTATTTAATAATTAATTAATAACTATTTTAATGTAAAATAAATGTAACTACTCCTTAATGTTAAATAACTCATTATTTATACCTTATTCAAGTGACAATTCGGTTGCATGTGAGATGTACCGTTGAGAGATGATTTGAGTTTATTAAAGAAGAGTTTCAGTCATTGAGAGCGTTTTGTTTTCCTCACGCGAGCAAGAGAGAGAGAGAGAGAGAGAGAGAGAGAGAGAGAGCGCTGTGCACGCTGTGCATCTGTGCACCTTTGATTTTTGTCAGCTTATGAAAACCCACATAACTCCATTAATGAAGGATCAAACTGTCCAAGTTTGTGAAACTGTCCAAGTGAATGCTTAGCGGAAAAAACCCCTCACAGACTGAAGACGATGCAGATCGATCATCATCTTATCGTCAGGCTCAAAAACATCGCAGATAAACATCTTGAAACGTATTTTAGCGTGAGAAATCGGGTTTGTAGCGTGAGAGATCACTCAAATGCGAGAGTCTAACGTTCAATGTGTGCTCTGTAGTTTCGCTCGTGAGTATGGATGCGGAAGCACCGCACCGCTGCGGCCAAAGGCATTGTGGGAAAAGTAGGTTTTTTTCCGTTTTCGTTACGACCGCGCTATGGCAGAGATGGGCGATGATGTCAGCGCGCAGCGCTGGATGTACAATTCGGCCTAGCTCCGGAGCTCTTACGCCTCTCATACGGCCGTGACCGGACTTCGCGGCGCTCTGCATTCGGTCGATAAGACGCACCAACTTTTCCCCCTCAGTTTTGGAGAAGAAAAAGTGCATCTTATGAGCCGAAAAATACGGTATATAGGTTTGTTCCCATTCATTTTACGAGTTTCAGTTTTCTTCGGGTTAGGTTAGTAAAGCAGACCTGGGATATTTATTTATTGGTAAATCGTTTTTGGGTTGAACCTCCATTTCTGCATGAAAAAGGCATGGTCGAAATGAATTTAAAATGTGAAGTTTGCTGTGTCTAATGGAGGAGGCAACATGGAACACACAGTTATTTACTCATGTTGTGTTAAGTTAAATGAAAAGATGATGAACTCTGAACATAATACACTTGTATT
>SRMA01025549.1:229629-242269 GCA_007224835.1 Danionella cerebrum
CATTACTAATAATAGCAATTAACATTGTCACTACATTACTAATAATAGCTAGTAACATTGTCACTACATTACTAATAATAGCCAGTAACATTGTCACTGCATTACTAATAATAGCCAGTAACATTGTCACTACATTGCTAATAATAGCCAGTAACATTGTCACTACATTACTAATAATAGCCAGTAACATTGTCACTACATTACTAATAATAGCCAGTAACATTGTCACTTCATTACTAATAATAGCCAGTAACATTGTCACCACATTACTAATAATAGCCAATAACATTGTCACTACATTACTAATAATAGCCAGTAACATTGTCACTACATTACTAATAATAGCCAGTGACACTGTCACTACATTACTAATAATAGCCAGTAACATTGTCACTACATTACTAATAATAGCCAGTAACATTGTCACCACATTACTAATAATAGCTAGTAACATTTTCACCACATTACTAATAATAGCCAGTAACATTGTCACTACATTACTAATAATAGCCAGTAACATTGTCACTACATTACTAATAATAGGCAGTAACATTGTCACTACATTACTAATATTAGCCAGTAACATTGTCACTACATTACTAATAATAGCCAGTAACACTGTCACCACATTACTAATAATAGCTAGTAACATTGTCACTACATTACTAATAATAGCTAGTAACATTGTCACTACATTACTAATAATAGCTAGTAACATTGTCACCACATTACTAATAATAGCCAGTAACATTGTCACTACATTACTAATAATAGCCAGTAACATTGTCACTACATTACTAATAATGGCCAGTAACATTGTCATTACATTACTAATAATAGCTAGTAACATTGTCACTACATTACTAATAATAGCCAGTAACATTGTCACTACATTACTAATAATAGCCAGTAACATTGTCACTACATTACTAATAATAGCCAGTAGCATTGTCACTGCATTACTAATAATAGCCAGTAACATTGTCACTACATTACTAATAATAGCCAGTAACATTGTCACTACATTACTAATAATAGTCAGTAACATTGTCACTACATTACTAATAATAGCCAGTAACATTGTCACTACATTACTAATAATAGCTAGTAAGATTACCCCCACATTAGTAATAATATAGTGGTTCTCAAACTTTTTTAGTCGAGCCCCCCCTTTAAAAGAATCTGGGCACCCCCAGATGTAAAATAATAATTATTTAATAATTAATTATTATTAAATAAATAAATAATTATTTTAATGTAAAATAAATGTAACCACTCCTTAACGTTAAATAACTCATTATTTATACCTTATTCAAGTGACAATTCGGTTGCATGTGAGATGTACCGTTGAGAGATGATTTGAGTTTATTAAAGAAGAGTTTCAGTCATTGAGAGCGTTTTGTTTTCCTCACGCGAGCGAGCGAGAGAGAGAGAGAGAGAGAGAGAGAGAGAGCGCTGTGCATCTGTGCACCTTGATTTTTGTCAGCTTATGAAAACCCACATAACTCCATTAATGAAGGATCAAACTGTCCAAGTTTGTGAAACTGTCCAAGTGAATGCTTAGCGGAAAAACCCCCTCACAGACTGAAGACGATGCAGATCGATCATCATCTTATCGTCAGGCTCAAAAACATCGCAGATAAACATCTTGAAATGTATTTTAGCGTGAGAAATCGGGTTTGTAGCGTGAGAGATCACTCAAATGCGAGAGTCTAACGTTCAATGTGTGCTCTGTAGTTTTGCTCGTGAGTATTAATGCGGAAGCACCGCACCGCTGCGGCCAAAGGCATTGTGGGAAAAGTAGGTTTTTTTCCGTTTTCGTTACGACCGCGCTATGGCAGAGATGGGCGATGATGTCAGCGCGAAGCGCTGGATGTACAATTCGGCCTAGCTCCGGAGCTCTTACGCCTCTCATACGGCCGTGACCGGACTTCGCGGCGCTCTGCATTCGGTCGATAAGACGCACCAACTTTTCCCCCTCAGTTTTGGAGAAGAAAAAGTGCATCTTATGAGCCGAAAAATACGGTATATAGGTTTGTTCCCATTCATTTTACGAGTTTCAGTTTTCTTCGGGTTAGGTTAGTAAAGCAGACCTGGGATATTTATTTATTGGTAAATCGTTTTTGGGTTGAACCTCCATTTCTGCATGAAAAAGGCATGGTCGAAATGAATTTAAAATGTGAAGTTTGCTGTGTCTAATGGAGGAGGCAACATGGAACACACAGTTATTTACTCATGTTGTGTTAAGTTAAATGAAAAGATGATGAACTCTGAACATAATACACTTGTATTATGACCTGTGTTTTTCAAAATTCTTTTCAAAAACACAGTGGAACAAGAACTGCTTGGAACAGCGTATAAGTTTTAGGAGAGGTTTGCTGGGTTTTTGACCTTATCTTTGCTTTTTTGGGGAATTTTTATTTTGTCTCAACACTTTCGATTTTTGTTATAAAACATAAAAACTGTTGGTTGTCAATTTTGAGATTTTTGCGGTAAATAATGATAAAATGTAATTCTTGGATTTGTACTTTTCCACAATATCAGGATTGTTTGTGGGATGCAATGGAAAAAATGCCACACAAAACAGTTTTAAAGATAATTTATTGGAACAAATTGTTAAGCAGTAGAAATGCTCAAAAAGGCTCTTAAAAAGAAAACGTGTTGTTCTGTGAGCAAATAAGATTACACAAACATGTAATTCTGGGCATTTTTTGTCCACTATCAGACAAACTAATAAGGTGCTGAACAGTGACGCCAGGCACAGAATGTGACGATAATAACAAACCCTATCTCCAACACAGGCAAAGCTGTTTTCTTGTGTCCACACAGCAACGCTGTAACCAGCATTGTCAAAATGACCTAGCATGAAAACAATGCTATGTTTAAATGATGACGAACAGTCTAACCATGCAGACTACAGTCTAACCCTGTTTACAGCATTCCCTGGGTACATGTGGAAAGGCCATAAAAGTGTTGAAAAGTTGTTGTTTGTTGTCATATTTGCACAGTACATCGGGCAATGGAATTCACATTCGAAATAAATCTTACTTTCTCTCTATTACAAAACAGTGTCCAGAAAACTATTAATTCAAAAAACATCAAGCAAATGTTAAAACTGTGTTAGTTTGACACATTCTGATCATGTGGATCTGATGTATACACTACAGTTCTGAAGGAATTCAATTCAAAAGATTTCATTTGGTGCTCATGCTTAGTTGTGACAATGATGTCTATGAAATTATCATGTATTTCAGTTAATAAGAATGCAATTGAGCTTCCCCTCGAATTAAGGATTTATAGCTTATTGAACCAGATTTTATAGTGTCTGGAGCAATGGCTCCGTGTTGCCCTAAACAAGGTCGCTTAAGCTTCTCTGAAAATGCAAAGGATCATTAAGCTTTAAGAAGAGGCTATCATCATTAACTCATGAAAGTCATCAATGAGAGCGAAGCTTTAATCTAGCCTCCCCAGTCCAGCATAACAACATCAGGGCCTTTTTCAGGGGGAGCATGGCGGTTGCCATGCATCCTTGGATCTTATGTTCCTTTTAAGGCCATTTTCTCAATTAACTTTAATGGTCAATTGTGTCCCTTCGTGTTTGTCTCCCACTCAAGTCCATCTTCCACATCGTCTTCTCCCACACCTCAAGAGTCAGCTGTTTAAACGGATTGCCCATCCAGCCAGTTAACCTTCCTCAGCCGTGAGAGCTATAATTGGTTTACTATAGAAATGGGAGGGGATAATGCTTCTCTTTGATTAATGCACGTCTAATCAATTGGTGTCTGGCAAAACCACCCCTCTGGTCACATTTTTGCGAAAGGGAACAGCTGGTTTTTCAAAAGGTCAGACTGATGCAGGGCAGACGGTGTCACAGAGAATGATAGATCGTCCAGCAGACGTCAAACCACTCAATGATTTGTTAGAGGTTTTTTGCTGATTTTGATCCTGTACACGTCTCCGGGTGGGCCAGTGTTTTGGCAAACACCATTATAGCAATCTACTCATCACATTTCTTTCTGATGCAGTGATTGAGAAAATCAACTTTATGTGATTTATATTGATTTTCTACTAAGGTTTTCCACACCCTGACACTGCAATAAATAAATAGCTGTTTTTGAGGTTATAGACAAGAGATTTTTTTAAAGGCTCATTTTGGCCACACATTAAACTTTATTAGAGGTGTGTTTATATGTCAGTTCTTTATATGTGTCGTGAAAGGTTTAAAGGCTCCATGAACTGCTTATTCTTTATTTCATTTATTGAGGTCTACTAATGGGGGTCTCAAAAATATTTTCAATAAGAATAAAATATGAAATAAAATGACCATGTTATACACCTTTTTAAAACCCTTTCCAAATGGAAAGTAGAAACGTCCGTGAAATTATATAATTTTTTTTTTTTTATATATACTATATATACTATAAACATGCCTTAATCAACAAAGTCTGGCCTTCACACCCCACACCTCATCCACCAACACGGCTTGATGAGCGAAATGAACAGTAAACACATTTACATCAATGGGCTCAGGTCACTTAAGGTGGTTTCAGACTGCACACTTTTAGCTTCATTTTGAGTGGTTGTTATGGATGGGTCAGTGACCTAATATAATGTTCTCTATGTCAATTTGAGTAAATTAGCACAACCCCCATGTCTCTATGATTTTCCTAAGCTGAGATAGAGATATGCACATTTAGTTGCTATGGTAAACATTATGGTTGCTATGGAACAATCTGTGACATCATGGTGCAATCTACTTCCAACTTAGATTAATGTAAAGTTTTCCGTTTAGATATTTGAAGATATTTGACATTGCAAAGGGGGCGGGGCTTGATTAATGTATGCTAATTCACAACAATAATTGGCTTACTAAGTGATTAAGATCCATAACTAAAGTTTGTATGACTCTTTAGAAATGAATGGAACCCATTTTGTATTGAGTTCCAGTGGCAGTGCTGTTTCCCTGGAAATTTTTATTATTCAAATAACCTTACCGCATATTTTTGGATTGTGGGAGGAAACTGAAGTAAAACCCGAGAAAACCCATGCAAGCATGGGGAGAACATGCATACTGCTCCCAGGAAGGTCACCAGCAAGCCTCGAACCGGCAACAGTGCTACCCACTGCACCCCGCAACGGTTAAAATGTATTCTTGTCTAGTCAAATTCAAGTAAAGAAAGTGTTACTGGATGAAGAAAGTTACACTGGAACTGTCACTGGATAATAAGTCTTTGTTGATGCTTCCCATCATTGTTAAATCTTTTGCCATTCTGTGACATCAGTGCAACATTTCATTGACACAAAAAGCTCAGAGACCAATCACCAATTGAATTTTCATTGCATCACATGACTAACCACTAACCTGTATGGTAATGATCATTGATATAACCCCTCAGTTACCCTGACCTTTGTACAATCTTGAGTCTCGCAAATTGACTAGCACTCTCACAGATGTCTTTGCTTTAAAAAGTTTCACTCAGATTCATATCTCAAGGTATTCACCGCCTTCTTTTTTCTCTGAAAGATAAAGTGGCCCTCTAAGAAATAAAAGCATGTCTCCCTCTTTTTTCACTGTCTCCATTCATCATTTTCTGAGCTTCTCATTGTTTGCGTGTAACTCAAAAGCAGCATTCATTTAAGAAGTACGACCATGGTCATTCTTCTCACACAATGGCAGAGCAAACACAAAATACATCATCGTTTTTTAAAGCTCTCTGAGAGCATTGAGAAAGTCCTCAGAAAACTGATCCTCATTTCACCGTTGGGTGATCAGCCGTGATGTGAAACATTACAGTTTTTATTGATTAAGTATTGACTACAACCCTTAGTCTGCAAAATTAAACCCAGTGGTAAAACTCTTTTAAATCCTGGATTAGTCTTAGCTGGGGTTATGTGGGTTGGCTTTCGATATTACCCCGAGGATATTGACAGCCCACTTATAGCTGCAAATAATTGACCATTGAACACCCAAACAATGCTAAGCATGGCCCATTATTAGAAAAACACAAGCTTTCAGCTTCAGATTGAAATTCACCCAACACAATTGTCCAACAATAGCAGTCGATCTTCTTACAATCCATACTGGATTAATGTTGTATTCAGGAAAAAGCTTCAGTCTGATCTGTTTCATTTCAATCCTAACTATGCTGTGCTCCTATCTCGCACTCTGCAATGACCCTCAGAAGGGCTTAGACTACAGGAATCAAAGCTGAGGAGGGGCAGCATGGGTGCAGACGGGATTAGGTTGGAAGTCTTCAAAGACTTCCTTTCCAAGTTTCTGCTAATTTCTAGCCTTTATAAATGGTACTTTAATTATTTTTTTCCTCTCATGTTTACTGTACAACAATTGGCCAAAACACATTGTGATTCCAGTTTTTCGACAACAATGATGCAATAAAAAGTGTAATGCTTCAATATCAGTGTAGGATAGAATCACCTGCTTACCCGGGGAATCTTGTAATTTTAGACCTCAGAAAGTCGCTGTATCAGTGTCCAGGACATCAGCTGATGTTTAGTCATGATGTGGACTTTTGTCGGGAGTGTTGACGGTTAAAAGAAAATGTTTTGCTATTTACTCTGAAATCATCTTGAATTTATACGGAACATACCCACCAAGTCTTATAAGCTCTACTAAAGAAGATATCTAGATTACTGCCTTACTGCCTTGTTCTGTAAAGGCTCAAGCCCTTTAGAGAATGTTATGAGGGTAATGAAGATGTTGGGTTCTATCACCTCTATGTTTGGGTGAAGTTTCATGTCACGTTTTTCGTTTCATTTCTTAACCTGCTTTGAGTAGAATTAAGTGGCTCCCTCAATTGCTTAGATTTTCCTACACTTCCAAGGAGTGTCCATGACCTGAAAATATAAATGTTGATCCCATTGTATTCAGAGAGTGTATTATAGAGAGGCTAAACTAATCATTTTGATATTTTATTGTAGCACATTTACTGGAGCACAATTTATTCAATATTATTTTATTTTATACTTATTCAGGATCTAATCATTATTTCTTCTGCATCAACAGTAATCAGAAATGGGAGTTGTTCTTCCTTATTTATTCTTCTAGATCATGACTTTTCATTGTCATTTTACAAAGAAATGACAAAGAAATATTTTACAAATATTTGGTGCCTTCAGCATCTATGCTGCTTTCATACAGTGATGTTAATCTCACAGAAGGAACGATAAAAAAATCTCGAAGGGTTCATAGTTTAATGTCCGGTAGAAACATTTATGTGTTGTTTGCAGCAATATTTTATATGTTAAGATATGTTATGATGCGTCACAGAATAGAATCTAGTTACAAGCAATAGTTCTTTTATTAATCAACAAAAATTCGTCCAGAAGGGAAAAAGGCAGCAACAAAACCACCAGCAGAAAAAAGCCTGAAGTCCCAAAAACAAAACACAAAAATATAACAAGCAGGAGCAGCTCAACAGTACAAAACAGTGTACCATTGTCTGTGGCCAGTCTTAAAGTTCCAACAGAGCAAGCAAAAGCTCATGGCCAAGGGCACCTGCAATAAGGGTGCAACAGTATTTTGTGGTACATTAAATCGTAATACAAAATAGTCACAATTCAATATGTATCGTGGAGCTAGTGGGAGATATTGTCTAGGAGCTGAATTTTATTTGCTTCTTGGATTGTTTTGAATTCTAGTCACTACTGAAACTTCTTTACTATGTCTTCTTGTTTCCTTTATTCACGTTTTAAATGAAAAGATGATAACATGAGCTCTCTCCCTCACTTAAGAGTAAAAAAGATAACTTAATGTAAACATTAACACTGCCCCCTAGTGGATGGATGCTATCAAATGCTCTCATACAAATCAAACTAGACCCTGGCTTTCTTAGCTTTAATGTCTAAAAAACTTTTAAGTTACATTTTTCCCCCAATGAGCTCCCAATAGTTAAATAGTTCAATAATAGTGTTGGAACATATTATGAGCTGCTTCGATTATTATTTATATTTGCTTGATTCCTCTTTCTCTGCCATAGATTGCCATAAGTAAAGAAAAATGTGATATTACGATGTCACTGTCAGTTTGTCATATTGTCCAATGCTGATATCTTTCCTTTGGCAGTTTGCAGTTGATAATGGGCCAGTTGCGGAGCCAGTTTCACCTGCTGTTGTTTGATTTAATGTTCAAAATCTTCTAAATAAACAAATAAGATGGCACAAATTGTCATTAATTTCTTAGTAAAATTGTCATAAAATGTGATCTGATCTAAATGTAAATTAAAGTTATTGACAGACACAATGTGTCTCAAAGTAATGACACAAAGTATTCTGTTTCTAGTCTTTACTGAAAGCAACCAAAACTAAGCATAATGTTGGGTGACTAAGCAAATGAACCCTATTACCTCAACTAAGTTAATTGGAGTTTGTAAACATATTGACACTCAACAAAAAGTTTTTTTGTGCACAGGACTACATCTGGTGTAAAAAGGACAATGTACCATTATATCACCAGCCCTACTGTAAAGTTCAGTGAAGAATACATCTTGATCTATACTTCTTTTGTGTGTGTCATTGAGAATAAGTTGAATTCTAGATATTCAGACACTGATATTCAGACACTTCAGAATGGCTACAAAAAACTATATCTCGCAAATAAGAGCTCAGACCTTAACTCAATAGCAATGCTATGAACTGGAGGACATTCACAAAGAATATTGAAACAAAGAGTGCAAAGAATATAAGCAAGTTTTACTGTTATGATGATGATGATGATGATGATAGCCTTTATTTGTCACATACACTGTTACATGTAGCGAAATGGGACCCCTCTGGCCACAGACATACCAGGGTGGGAACAGGCCAGTGTTGAGAGGTAGCATATTTAGAGAGAAACAGAGAAATGGATATACATTAGGTAAATTAGCTTAAAAAAAGAGCCTTTCCGCATTGTCCTTCAAAAAAAAGAGCACTGTGGAACAGGTTAAAAAAAGCCATCTGCAATCAAGCACATTGACAAATACAGGAAAAGAACATCGCAGGATGAGGTAGGGGTCGGCGAAGTGGTGTGGCCGCTGCAGTCCGCAGCCGGCATTTTCCTGCAGCTAGATGGCGCTGTACTAATGACCCGTCAGATTACAGCGGTGGGAAAAAAGCTGGCGGAGATAAGTGGATGCGGGGGAAGGTTCTGAGACACTCTCTTTATCGGGAGGAAGTAAAGGATAAAATTCCAAAGATTTGGGATTGAATTTATTGCTGCTATAGAGAGCCAACCAATTATTCATTCTAAGGGTTCGATTACTTTTCCCACAAGCACAAGTAGAAAAAGTGTATACAAGTACTGTTCTCAAAACAGACATGAAATTGTATTTCATGTAATTAATTGACAAGTAGTTATGTTTAGACACAATTTATTTTTCTATGATGTGAAAATGTATACAGGTTTCTTCATTCATTTTCCAACCCGCTTATTCCCTTTTGGAGTCACAGGGGTCTGCCGGTGCCTATCCCCAGCACACATCAGGCGAGAGGCAGGGGTACACAAATGGAGGGTACAGCCACAGAGCAACATTCACTCACACATTCACGCATGAGGGGAAATTTAGATTATTCAATTAACCTAACCACAAGTTTTTGATTTTGTGGGGGAAACCGTAGTACCTGTTGTAGCCTCGAACCGACAACTGGAAGGCCACAGTGCTATCCACTGCACCACCGTGCCGCTTTGTTTCTTCCAAGTATCTTTATTCATTTTTTTCATAGTTGTCCTATTTTATATAATAAGATTAATTGTTTTCAACAGGTCATCCACATCAAACTCTGTTGATTATCTTGATAGAAAGGCTTCAGTAAAGCAGCAGCAGGTCATTTGAGCAGCTCGACAACTTTGTCCTCCAGAATCAATTTTCTCTTGAATAGGCTTAAGGAATGTCTGTCTTTTCAATAATTCATTATGTTTTGCAGCTTTAAAGCGGGAGAGTAGGGATTCGGGAAGATTGTACACAGAAGAAAATGTGTGACAGGTGATTAATATCAATTACAGTGAGCAAGGTCACCAGCTTGAACACGGTTAATGTGAAATAAACTCACTTCACACTTCAGTGACTCAGCTGCTCGAATAATGGAAGTGAATGAATGTGTTTGCTACATGATTGGTGCTATAACTGCATAAAAGGAGAGCTTACTCAAAAAGTCTCTCATCGCTTTCTTAAAATTATTGAAACAAAAATTATTTCAAAAGCGATAATATTCTGATGACTTGTGTAATAATTCGATGAAAGTCAAATCTTTTCATTTCATTCACAACCGTTCCACTTAGAATCAGGCAAGTTCAATAACAAACTATATTTTAAAATTTAGATCTTTAAAAATGTTACCAAATAAAGGAAATCAACAATATTTCTTTTTTCTATTTTTATATGATGTGCTAATTTTTATTGTTCCACGTGTAGTGACACGTAGTACATCAGCCAAACAAAGTGCAACAGAAACCAGCTATTTGCATATTTTGTGTATTAATTAATGCCTTTCAAATATTCATTCATTCATTTTCCAACCTGCTTATTCTCTTTTTGGGCGAGAGCCAGGGGTACACCATGGACAGGTCGCCAGTCCATTGCAGGGCAGTCTTTCAAATATTTCCTCACATTTAATTTCAATAATTTGAGTTTAACCAGGCCCATTTTGCTCTTTGTCCTGCTCGAATACCCATTTTCAATGCCTAAGATCTACATTTATGACAGGTGCAGTGTGTTGCCAATTATTTTCTTAGTGACTGGTGTCTGCTGCCTGAGATGATTGACAAGATCATGTTATATAGTTCTGGGATTGTTTTTAATAATTCTCTGATCTTGGAGAATAAACTCCAAGAGGTCTGTAATTCCTGAATTAATCTCTAGGCCTGTTGTGGTAAGAAATACATGGATTAAATGCATGATATATTAAATAAAGATTCAGGCACTCACTCGCTTGCCCCTGTCGTTATCTTAGATAGACCTGTGTCATAAAAACCAACTGCAAAAAATGAATTACAACAAATTTTTTTGGAAGGGGTCTGAATACTTTGTAAAAGTAGGAAGAAATTTCATTAATAAATTAAATATAATGACAATAATAACTTATTCTTCTGATTTCAGAGATTGTATCAATACAGTCTATTTTAGCTTTCCTTTAAAGTGTTATATATTTTGTGACATTTTAAACCGAGCTTAATCAAGAATATCACTTCAACAGAAATCTATTATTAGAGGTTTTACAGTGTGGACCTCCTCCCAGGGACAGTAAACAGTAAATGAATTTGCTTTGTGCTCTTCTTCTGATAAGCGTGTACAATGGAAGGGCACTGGAGTGGTTCGTTTGCTGTTATGTAATCAATATCATTGGTCATTTGGAACTGAAGGGGCTGCCAAGCTGCTGACTGAAGCACTGTTTACATGATTCCTCCCCCCATCCTGAGGATGCCGCCACTGGAGAAGAAAGAAGCGACGGGGCAAATAAAGGACTAATCTTTGTAGGCCAATGGTGCGCTTTAATCCCAGTCAGTCCGAGTTGATTGAGGATGGTTGCAAAAGCACCTAAGCCCATGACCCATGTCACAGCCCGCCAAGGTCACAGCAAAGTCGCTTATCTCTTTAAATCAAAACTGTCGGAGTGAACAATGGAGGACACTTTCAATTAAAGTGTGTTCGGGAACCACAGAAACACAGGGGTACTTAAAATGATGTTGGGCTCAGAATATTGCTTTTCAGGTGATCCAGTCATAGCTCATTAATGAGGAAAAAGAGTTTTTAATTTTATTTCTCAAACTCTCTGAGACAAAATAAGGCGGTCTTTTGCAAT
The DNA here is from genome assembly GCA_007224835.1 of Danionella cerebrum. Taxonomy (NCBI): domain Eukaryota; kingdom Metazoa; phylum Chordata; class Actinopteri; order Cypriniformes; family Danionidae; genus Danionella; species Danionella cerebrum. Next base: position 241,426 of record SRMA01025549.1, read on the forward strand.
ACTTGGACTTGCAATACATGGCGACAGAAATTAACTGAATTTGTTTCAAGAGGTTGTTTACTTTGCAAATAGTCACTGTTGAGCCACAAAATTCAGGTGGGTCAGGATGTGAACTTTCCTCATATTCGCCACAAGGCTCAACATTATTAAGTAACCATATGTAGAAGCAGAAGATTCAAATTTTGGTCCAAGATTCATCACCCACTACTATCAGTTTGAAGTAGTTTGGTGATAATAGCACTGATGAAGGTACCATTCATACATGTGTCTGCTTCCATCACTTTGTTGAATAATGTCTGTATGATGAGGTATTTGGAAATGGGAAAAAAAAAAACATGTGATACCCCGCATGTTTCCCCTGCACTTGCACTTCCGTCCATGTGCTCCGGTTTCGCCAACAATCCCAAAAACGTGTTAATGGAATAATCTAATTCCCCTTAGGTGTGAATGTGTGAGTGACTGTGTGTTGCCCTAGGATGGACTGGTAACCTGTCCATGGGTGTACCCTGCCTCTGTCCATGGGCGCATGGGTGTGTGCTGGAGATCTACACCAGCAGAGCCCCGTGACCTCAAAAGGGAATAATAAGCAGGTTAGAGAATGAATGAATGAATAATCAGGAAATGTCCAATTTACTTTCAATGCAAACAGTATAAACCATACCAAACCCTTCCCTCAATGATTATGTCTGAGCATCTATTTCAAGCCTCCTCATTTGGGGACAGCTAACCTTGCATGCATGTCTGTACCACACATGCCTACAAGACAGGTGCCAAATTCAAACTCCTGAAAGACATAATCTGACTCAAAGTTAGATCTTGGTTCGAACATAAATCACAAAATTTT